>RJWJ010019461.1:0-30242 GCA_004363605.1 Indri indri | reverse complement strand
CAACATCCAATAGATGTTATTCTTATATGTACACTTATGTGTTGATCAGTTAATACCAATTTGATGGTGAGTACCTGTGGTGCTTGTTTTTCCATTCTTGGGATACTTCACTTAGTAGAATGCATTCCAGCTCTGTCCAGGAGTATACAAGAGGTGCTATATCACCATTGTTTCTTAAAGCTGAATAGTACTCCATGGTATACATATACCACATTTTATTAATCCACTCATGTATCGATGGACACTTGGGTTGTTTCCACATCTTTGCAATTGTGAATTGTGCTGTTATAAACATTCAGGTGCAGGTGTCTTTCTTATAGAGTATCATTTGTTCTTTTGGGTAGATGCCCAGTAATGGGATTGATGGATCAAATGGTACTTCTAATTGTATCTCTTTAAGGTGTCTCCATATTGCTTTCCACGGGGGTTGCACTAGTTTGCAATCCCACCAGCAGTGTATGAGTGTTCCTATCAGATACTTTCTTACGCACTGGAAATATAGCAGTGAACCAAATGAGGTCCCTATTCCTAGGAGGATACAGACTATTAGCAAATAAATATTATTTTTTCAGAAAGCAATGTGAAAACACTAAGTAATGAAGGGGATAGAATACAATGAGAGGGAAACTGTGAAGAAGGAAGCAATTTTTCAATAGGATGGTTATGGATAGCCACTCTGAACAGAGAGCTGAATGAAGAGAGTTAGCAAGCCATTTGCAGATTTGTAGCAAGAACATTCTGGGTTGAGGGAACAGTGGTTACAAAGGATGTGAGCAGAGAACAAGCTTGGCGTGTTTAGGGAACAGCAGGGAGGACAATGAGCCTGGAACGGCACTAGCAAGAGGGAAAGTGGTAGGAGATGATGTCAGAAAGGTCGCCAAGGCCAAGACCATGTAGACCCTCGCAAGCCATTATTAGGACTTTGGATTTTGAGCTCAATGAGAAGGGAATAGGATGAATCATTGTGACTTCTGGGCAAAACAGCTAGACCAGTAATTCTCAAAGTGTAGATCCCATCATTGTCATCTGGGAACTTGTTAGAAATGCACACTCTTAGGCCCCACCCTAAACCTAAGGAATCAACCCTCTGGGGGTGGGATCCAGCAATCTGAGTTTTCACAAACCCTCCTGGTAATGCTGATGCATGATAGAGCTTGAGACCTAGACTAGATCCAGGTGCTCTCTCTCTCTCTGTCTCTCTCTCTCTCTGTCTCTCTCTCTCTCTCTCTCTCTCTCTCTCTCTCCATTTTATCCCTCTAAAGTCAGGGCCACCATCTTCCCTGCAGCTTTAAGCATTATGTTACATCATCTATGTCAACACTGTTAGGTTCCTGAAAGAATACAAGAGAATCCCCGCAGATGACACTTACAAAAGCCATTGGATCCTCGTGTGCTGGAATGGGTGCTCGAGCTTGCACACCTCACCACGGTTCCTGTCTTTCACCTCCATTTTAAAATCCTACCTCTGACATTCTTACTGCTGTTGGGGATTACAGCACACTCTTCACCAAAAGTGTGTTTCTCCTTCAGTTTTATGAATTATACCCTTATTTTGTTTTGTTTGTTTGTTTGTTTTTCTGTAAGATGTCTCTCCAACCATCTAAAGACTAGCGGAGCAGTTTGCAACACATGGTTATGTAACTTATGTGTAACTGCTATGAATTGTTCCATGATGTAAATCTAAATCATATTAAGTATGGCTCAGTCCCTACCCAGTGCAGACTTCTGCCCTCCCTCGAAACTATAAAAGAATGCCAGAGCCTGTGTAACCTGTATGTGGCCACACTGAGCAGCCCTTCCCTGGGATTTCTGGATTGCTTTAGCCTGCATGAGAATAATCAAGTTAAGGGTTAAAGTAGCCCAATAGTATCACTCAACTCTATTAATTTCATAGGTACCAATTTTTTAGGGATATATTCAACATTAACTCAAGGACTTTCCTTAAATGCAAAACAAAGCATCCTCATAGCCCAATAGTTAATAGATCTTATGAGTTACATATAACTGCATCTTACGCAAGTCCTTAAGAATCTAGTGTGAACGCTCAGCTTGCAGAATCCTTGGTGATGATATCAAGCTAACAATTTATAGGTATTATTCAGCTGGTATTTTGATCCTGTTCTAGCCACTAGATCCAGAATTCAGTATCCATTAACTGAAAGGTGGATTTTCGCCTAGTCTTAATCAAAAGGAAAAACAAAATAAAACCTAAGACTTTCAGAAAGAGAAGGTACTAACTTTGTGTTATTTCCAGTTCTAGCATTTCCAAATATAAGAATTATTGCCATGATGCTTGTTCAAATATAACCATCTAGGCATTTCTAAACATATCTGTTATTCCTATTGCAAGCAATTTTAGCAGCAAAAATAATAACTTTTTTTAAGGATTATAAGTTCATGTAATTGCATATCAGAGAAAAATATGGATATTAAAGCCTCTTAAATGTTGAAATGCAGCACGCTGTTGCCCATTATATTTTTCAATTTCTTGTTCATGAATTTCAGCTTAAAATATATCTATTTTTTTTGTAATTTTGCCTTTTTGTTCATAGATTTCAGGAAAAAAAATAACCATGACATGGAATTTAAAGTATTTCTTGATATTGAAATTCTCTACACTATAAAATGGTTATTTCAAATTTTATTTACATAGTTATTATCTCTCATCTGGGGACACATGCATCTATCTGTTTTCAATATACTTCTAAGTGTAACTTTCCAAAGTTTATCATCCATCCATTCATATTGATTTAAAATAAAATTAATTTGTCATGAAAGCTCTCAAATAAAGAATATGCTTGCCTTTCAGAAAAAGATAAAAAAAAAAAAAGAATTGTCTATCTAGTGTTCAAATTAACTCTTAGAAATGAAACCACAAGGAAGATTACAGTTAACTGAATTTAAGCATTCCTTTTTCATCCAGTCATCCAAGGATTGTTGATACCTACTATGTATCGGGCACTGTGCTTGGGGCTAAGTTTTCAAAGATAAATAAGAAATGAAAATGGATTGGGAGCTGGAATAAAAGGACTTACCTTAGTGTTCACTTTAGTTTTTGTTTTATAATCAAACTGAGGTATAATGAGATAATCAAGTTATAATGTTTTGTTAAATAATATGTTTGACTCCCAAAGCAGACTGTATTGCATGTGAATATACAGTCTGCTCATATATATATTTTCAAGCTAACTCATCTTTCACAGATTTCAAAACTGCCCAGCTGTTAGGCTATAATACTTCATATATGCAGGGGGGTAGAAAGAAGACAACTTTTTCCTCTTTTTCAAGGTGCAAAGAAACCCAAATCTTCATTTTCCATTCACGGTCCTCGGCTACTTTCAAAATGCAATTTGCTTGCTTGTACCTTCCTCTGTTTGTCAATATAATTTAGGCTGTGCTACAAAAACAACTCCCAAGCCCAGAGATTTCACACAATAGAAGTTAATTTCATATTCATATGAAGTCCAATGTGGGTCTTGCATCTCTCGTGGGAAGCCCTTCTTCAAACGTTGGGGACTCAGGAATTTGGTCTGCTTTTTTCTTCTAGCTTTGTCATCTATATCATGGAGTTTTGAAAGTCTCTGTGACAAAGGACGAGAGATATAGGGGTAGCACACCAAGCGGTAATTAGTTACTTCAACCCAGCAGGGATACACATCACTAAGGCTCACAGCCAATTGGCCAGAAGCAGTCACATGGTCTGGCAGATCAAGTATGTTTCTCATTTCGTTTTGTTCCTCACCTCAGGAAATAATTGGCAGTTATCAAATAAACCCATCAAACTATATTCAAATAACCATTTCCCCTCAACCCCAACTTACAACAAAATGTCAGACTGGAATTTAAACAGACACCGCACTTACCTAGCTGTGCAATGTACATTTTAAAAAAATATGCCATATTCCAAGAAAAGCTGTGCATTTTTCCAAAGATTGTTTGCTGTTGTTCCAGAAGATGCCCATCTGCATTTGATCAAATTCCAGTGCATAAGATACATTTCGACTTACTATATTTTTATCCAGTCTACTTCTGGTATCTGGTGTTAGTCAAATAGCACCTGAATTTTCCAGTGAATCAATTTCAGATGATTCCTGTAGCCTTCAAAATGGATATTTTTTTTCAAGAACCTAAAGTGTTAAAGGTAAGCTAGAGCTGCTAGCCAGAGATTCTTTAGGAATAATTCAGATTTTCTCTCCCATCTGAGAAGACTCTTTTCTCCATATGAATAGCAAACGAAGATAGATATTGGAATCGTTCTCCAAAAGCACTCTTCTTCTACCAGGCAGAACTTGGCTGGGCACTTACTAACTTATAGCTTGCCAAATAGATTTCCTATTTATGGACATTTCACTTGCTTCCAGCTTTTATAGGTGGATACTGGGATGTACCACCTGGATCTCCCTTCCAGAAAAGATTAGTACCCTAGCTTCTGGGACTGCTGTGAGCAGGCAGCACTCAGTGTTCAGCCCTGTGCCAGGGGTCCCCAGGGCCATCCTTAGGTTTGATGATTTGCTAGAAGGACTCACAGAACACAGGAAAGCTCACGGCTACAGTTTAATAAGATTAAATCAGCAAAGGACTGATTTTAAAAGGAGCATAGGGTGAAGTACAGGAGAAACCAAGCATGAGCTGCAGGTTGTACCAACACTCTTCCTTCCCCTGGCAACAAGGTGTGACAGTGCATATGAAGTATCACCAATAGGAAGTCCACCTGAGCCTTGGTCTCCAGGGTTTTTATTGGAGGTTAGTCATGTAGGCTTGGGGTGTCTCTGTGACTGGCCTTAACTGCTCAATTTATAACACCACCCCCTTTTATCCCCAGAAGTCAAAGCATGGCCCATTTGTTTGGAATGAACAAGAATAGTCATTCATCATAAATCACATTGTTTGCATAAACTACCTGGCATGTTCTAAGACCCCAGGTATATAAAAACATTCTTATCAGGCTAGATATTCCAAAGGCTTATAGGTTATCTCCAAGGAGTTGGTCAAGGCCAGTCCTCTCTTTGGAATGTTCAGGGTTTGAGTCCAAGACAACTGAGTTAACCCTTTACTACATAAGCCCCTTCAAGGCTCACCTCAGCCTCAGGGAGCTGCCTTGCCCAAGGTTGTGCTCCTTCCTGGGGCAGCCAATGTCCAGTGACCCATTGAAGTAGGAATATAAATGCTTGACCATCTCAACCCAACAACAGGACAACTCACATGGGCCGTCCCAACCTCAGAGCTTGCCAGGGGGTTGTATGATGCTTTGTTGGGTCCACATTACAGCTTGACTCCTCCTGCCCCATTCCTACTAACTTCCCTCTTCTCCATGGATGTTGACCCCAAGGGAACCACTTAATAAACACCCTGCATGCTAAATTCTGTCTCAGAGTCTGCTTCTCAAGGAACCCAATATGTGAACCTGAAGTGAGTATTTTCATTTGTAGATAGTTTTGTTTCTTCTAAATGATTATCTTGATTTAAATCTTCAGGAATATTATTAACTATTACATATAGCTCTAAAATTAGTATGGAGATTGGTTTCAGAGAAAAGTATGCTTTTCCATGGAATCCCATTGCATTCCACCACCAGGTGGTAGAGAAGTTTACCCATCTCACCCCACTCTCACCAACAGTAGACATCATCCTATTGACTGTAGATCTTCTGCACAAGAGGAATGGAATTTTCCTCCTCTTTCCTCAGGTTATAAATCTTGACCTCTTTTGACACTGTTGCAGATCTTGTCAATATGACTATGTGGCTGGGAGTTTATTTACTGGCACAATTTTATTAGGTGAGAATTTTCCTTTTCCTGTAATAGTTTCTTGGGTGAGAGTCTCATCACTCTATCCTGAGTAGGTTAAGGAGGCCTAGGGGACAAGTCACTTCCATGGTACCACTCACCTTGGTAGATGAGACTTCAGTCACTGACAGTAACTATGGTACCAAACTCTGCACATGGTTGTTTTCATAATTCTGGAGTCATCGATATTAATCCATGAACAGCACTCTTGATAACAGCTATGCACCTCATGTAATGATGGTCATTGTGAATTCACTTAGACCTGCAGGGCAATCTTGAACACGCTTTGTTTTCATGCCATCTATCCAACAAGTATTTCTGTTTCTTTCCCTGTATGCACACATTTATATAAAGATTTGTGGATATATAACTTAGGATTTTAAATTAAAGTGCATTGAATGAATTAAACTTTGAAAACGAAGGAATTTCAAAAATTGTCTTGACACTCTGAATCAAGCAATACGAGAGATGAGAATCAGTGAATGAATTATTAGCATGCTGGCCTGAAACCCATTCAGCTGCTCACTGGGGATCTACAGTCACGTATAATTCCAACTGTTGCTCCATGGTGGGAGGGTGGCGCAGGGCTCCCCAACCCTGTTGTATAGTTTCTTATTGCTGCCATCACAAATTACCACAAACATAGTGGCTTTAAAGCCACACAAATTTATTGTCTTACAGTTACAAAATTATTACCTTCTGACCTTCTGAAATGGGGTTGACTGGGCTAAACTTGAGGTGTTGCCTGGATGTATTCTTTCTGGAGGCTCATTCCCTGGCCTTTGCTAGTTTCTAAAGCCACCTGCATTCTTTGGCTCACAACCCCTTGTGTCATCCTCAAAGCCAGCAGTGTAGCATCATCATGTCTCTCTGACTCTAACCCTCCTGCCTCCCTCTTTCAATTATAATGACTCTCGTGATTACATTGGGCTCACCCAAATAATGCAAGAAAATGTCCCCATCTCAAGATCCTTTTGTCAAGTAAGGAAACGCATTCACAGGTTCTGGAGGTTAGCATGTGGACAGCTTTGGTGGTATCCAGCAGTAGAGGGCATCACTTTGCCTGTCATAGGTGGGACTCTCTATAAATTGTGAAACCCAACGCCAAGAGCATCACCTTTTTTCCAGTAGTACAGGTGTTCAGCAATGGCTGTTTTGAATCATGCCTAATTCACATGCCCTTTGAACCCTATGGCCAGTCCAGGTTTTTTTGTTTTTTTTTTTAAACACTATTGCCTGGTTCTGGATTCTGGCTTTTGTCTGTTCTTTAGATGTAATGTGTCATCCCTAAGTCACTGCTTGCTTCATGAGCTGCTTGCTTTGTGCAAGGGGCATCTTTGCACCCAAAGAACAAAGTGAACTGGCCTGTCCTCCCCTAACCCTCTCTCCACAAAAATTGAGCTCTACAAGTATTGGAGGAATACCCAGAATATATCGCTCAAATCAGGCAACATTAGAAAATACCGTGAAATAAGCAATTGTTAGCACATCGTGGTAGCAGCAAAGTTTGAAACTAGATCCTATTGTGTGGAAATTTCTATTTCCATTTAGCCACATCTGCCTCCTATTTTCTTCTGGCTCACAAGGTGCTCAGTAGCATTCACCTGCTTGGGTGTGACAAGGCACTTTGTAGCATTTCTCCTTTAGATGTCATAATTACTATAACTTCTCATCTACCTAGCACACCATGAATGCAGTTGACCGATCTCTGCATTCTTTGACAACTATAGTTCCATTTGCTCTATTTAGAAACAAATATAATTATTTAAACTAGAGAAGATAGAACTACTTTGTGGCAAAGTCAAAACATGCATCAACACTCATCTCTGTAATTATTTTACCAGGAAAAAAAAAAGTCCACACTGGTTTTTCTCACTAATGAAGAGTCCTCAACAGTGGTTGGCTACGTACTAAGTAATATATGTCAGTTCTACTCCTCTGACCCTCATCTAGCCTAGCCATCTCACCCTAGGTGTCAAGAAGTCATGCAGACAAAGTTCAGATACTTAAGTTGCAGGGCACAGCATTGAAGAATTGTGGTCTTTTGGGACAGATGGACCTGGGTTTGACTCTGCCATTTCCTTGCTAAGGGTTACTGGGCAAGATCAGAGCTCAGCAAAATTTTTCTGTAAAGGACCCAGATAGTAAATATTTTAGGCTTTGTGGACCACATGGTCTCTGTTGTAACTACTCAACTATGCTGAACTTGTAGCATAAGTAAACAAATGGACATGGTTGTGTTCCAACTAAACTTTATTTACAAAACTAGGTTGGACTTGGCCCATGGGCTGTATTTTGCTGACTCTTGGGCAAGATATGTAACCCCTCTAAACTTTATATAATAATATTAATAATGAATATTAAAAGCTGACTTCCAGGGTGTTGCCAAAATTTAATGAGGTATTGTGTATTAAGTGGTTAGAATAGTACCTGACAAAAAGTAGAGAGTCAACATACCTCTGGGTGGATGTATGGATGTACGAATGGATGGATAGGAAGGATGGAGAGAGGAAGAGAAGTAGGAAGAAAGAAAAAGAGGGGAGGGTCGACCATATTAAGATTAAACATACTGAAAAATAATTTGCCAATGTCTGGGAGGGAGCTCCTCCTAACTGTAGGGCTAATGGGCTTAATGGAGCTAATCAAGCAGGTGATTCATGTCTTGTCACATGGAACACAGCAACAGTGCCATACAGGTAAGCTACAGAGACTTGTGCCACCACAATAAAGAAAGTGGTCAGTCCTTCTCTACCATCATTACCTTGTCCCATGCAGGAGCTATTTTCTGTGAGAGTCCAAGCCATCCCATTTTCCCTCAGCCTCCTTATAATTGCCCTCCATGAATCCAGGAAGATTATTAAAATTCGGGCAGTGGAGGCCCCAGAGTTGCCTGTGTCCTGACCCCATTTTACTCCCTTCTGCCTTCCTTTCCTACCCTGGTTGTCTCGCTAATGCCAGGTGGTTTGGGAGTTGTGATGGTTCCTAAGTCTTAGATTTTTTAGGTCTGTTTCTGCAAATGACTGACCTAATCTCTCAGTGGTCCCCGTGGGCAGCCTGGATA
Organism: Indri indri; assembly: GCA_004363605.1. NCBI lineage: Eukaryota > Metazoa > Chordata > Mammalia > Primates > Indriidae > Indri > Indri indri. The sequence goes on along the minus strand of RJWJ010019461.1, from coordinate 21,395 downwards.
GATGAAACCTTGCATATAACAGTGTACATGTGTCAAGAAAAGACAAACCTCCAAAATATTTTGAGCAAATGACAAAGATGCCTCTCATTTGTTATGAATCATCCTTGGAAACAAATTGAAGAAGCTCACACTGCAGCTTCTGGCTTTACAATTTTTTTCTCTGAAACAGACGCTTCCAGCTTGCAGCTAACATATTAGTGAAGACATTAAGGAAAAAAAAGACAGAAAACAAAACTACTCCATGACACTGAAAACTAGACCTGAAAATTGGAGCTTTCTTCCAAAAATAGGACGTGGAATTATTTTGTTGAAGTCTGTGCATATGTGGACTCAAATATAGGTAGAAACATCCTCTTTGTCTTACCCCACTGTCTAATTCTTAGTTCAGAAATGTGAGGTCTATTAAAATAAGAAAACTGAATCTGTCTACCACTTGAGTGCTATTTTTTATGATAAACGTAGGATTAAACAGTATGATTAAATAGGTCCAGAGCTTTACGACAGTTTAGGCATGAAGAAAAATAAAATCATGTCAAAAATTTGAAGCTCACTCTTATGGAATCTCATAGATGTGGCTGGTCATCCTGGGCATTGGTTCAAGCAGTATGTTCATAATTCAGAACAAAAAAAAAAAAGATGAAAAAGATACAGAAATTAACTGACCTTTTACAGAAGGAGATTAGAATGGCTCAGTGTGATAATGTTCCACAGTTATATAACTGTGGTTTAAGTGAATGAATACATGTGGTTGTCATCCAGGGAATTGTCATTAAAGCTCATATTCTGAAGGCAGAGAGTTGAGAGATGGCCAAGGGACCTAAAGTTTCCCTTTACCCTCACTGCTTGATCAGGGACCTAAGGAGTGACAGATAATTGGTGGTCAAGTCAGGCCTTGGGCTATTGTAAAGAATCAAATCTTTCTCCTGATGCACAGTGACAGTGGTTTCCACCTGACCTTCTATGACTACTCCCAGAAATCCCTGTTTCTAGAAGCCATCTCAGGCCCTGGGAGTATGTGGACACTCTGGGTCCTCACCCTGACCTCTTGGAATTTGGGGAATAAAGGGATTAGTCTGGGGCTGATCAAAGCAGGATGAAAGAGAAGGGTAACTTATTACCTTTAGTACTGCCCTAGAGAACTGGTTTTTTGTGCTTGCGGAACAGTTCCATTTAGTTCTTATTGAACAAGTTTTGGAAACATACAACTGAATAGGACAGACATCCTATCCCCAGTGTGTTCTCAGTCTAGTTAGAGAGTCAGCTGCAGAATAGCCAGTCTTAGGATGCAGACGTGAGCACACTCAAAGGGAACATGAAGCAGTGGCTTCTCACCCAAGCTTGAAGGTAAGGAGAATCACCCAAAAACTGGGAATATCACCTGTCAGAGTGGCTTAATGCAGTGACCATGTGACCCAGAATTTCCAAGAGACCTCTAACTTTCGATAATTTTTTTTCTTAAATGAGATGAGCCCCCAAATGTATAAAAGTGACTTAACTTTTAGACCACTGTGTAATTTTTTTGATGTTTGGCTTAGAAAATATGATCAGTGACAACGTAAAGGCCCAATAGTTAGTCTCATGCTGTTAGCTGACATCTGAGAGTGTTTAGCACCAAGACAGCCAGGACTGCATTTCCTACAAAACAGAACTTTTTATCAAGATCAGAATGGATTAGGTAGCACATACTTGTGAACAAGCACTCAAGATAGAAATATGTAAAATAAGTCAACACACTTAGTAGGAAATGATTCTTCTTTGTGAGTGTTCAGTGATTATCAGTCGCTGATTAACTGGTTTCCAAGGTGACTCTGTCTTTCCGCCACATTTCGTTGATTGATTCTGCACCCATCACCACTAGCTGCTTCTAATAATGCTGCTCTGACAATTGTAGACTGACCCATCCATCACTCGGGTTTCTGTTCTTCTCTGTGCTCTGGCATTCTGAGATCCAGATGTGGCCCAATCACTCTGCATCTGGAGTTGAGGTAGAAGAGAGAGTGGGAGGGTCAGAGGGTAGGAGGGGGAAGAGAGATACTGACAAACAGCCATTCAGATGGAAAACCTGGCTGCTACCAGACTCAATTTTACAAAAAGAATGAAAGCCAAAAAAAAAAAAAAAAAAATTCCAGGAAAGGATGTAGCATGTTTCAAGTGCCAGGAACTGTGTTGGGTGCTTTATATGTTTTAATTCATTTCATGTTCACCTATCATTCCTTTATTCATTCTCTCTCTCTTTCTGACGCACGACTTTGCAAATTAGATGTTTTTAAATCTGTGGTTTATGAGTAGAAAGAATGTGCCTCAGAGAAATTAAGGATCTTCTTCAGGACCCTGGAGCTATTAAGGGTTAAGCGAGACCTCATAGTGAGGACTTCCAGCCCCAGAGCCTAAGTCCTTTGCCATATATTTTAGTCCCATCCATCTTACAGTTTAACAGGCCTCTCATTTTGTAGTTATCTGTGGAGCCACTGGTCCACTGTGTCAATGTTCACCTTTGTACCACGATTTGAAAGAATGCTTAGCACTCTCTTGTTAAAGAGAATTCTCTACCTGACCCTGTCTCCTTTTCACTTTGGCTGCCAGGAAGCTTCAAGTCAAAGTATCTTATGGAGTACATTATGGTCAGCAGATAACGCTTCTTGCCAAGGTGTCTGCAGCTCTCTTCATGCTAGTCCTGACTCTTTCCCTTTATTTACGTTTTGCCATGTGCATCATGTTCTTTTTGTAGGCTGCCTCGAGCCCTTCGTGGAATGTCGCAGTGACTACATGAATGAATAGCTAACTGAATACCAAACGTGTTGTGTATGTATCACTAATGATTGCTAATTAACTGATTTGCAGCTGCTCCCACGTACCCTGCCACCCTCACCCCCTCAAATCCAGGTTTCCGAAAATGCTTTGCTTTTCTCCTTTGTCTACTTTTCCCAGAACCCTCAGAAGTTGGGCTGTGAGGATGAGGACTCCAGCCCCCATTCTCGTTTCCACCTGGCCAGTTCTGGAGAGTTTGTGCCTTTGACACAATTCTCTCAAAGTGCTACTTGGGCCTAGCCTTTTACCCAATATGGCTTTTTAGAAATCATTAGATTTTTCAATAGTTTGAGCACCTCAATAAATGCATTGAACTGCCTGCTATATTAATAACTCACGCTGGTCTAACCTTATGTTCCTGATAAAGAATTGTCTGCTGTTTAAGGCTCTGGGATGAATAATGGCTGAGTGTTTCTATTGTCCTCTTAAAATGGAGATTACTATATGTTGAATCACAGCAGAACTACTTTTTTATAGGCTGTGAATAGCATAAAGGCCCATCGTGTTATTCCAGGCAGTGCCAAGTGAACGGATAATGGTGAGCCAATTATTATAAATAATGCCTCGTTTCCTTTTGGCCCCTGTGCAAATTTCACAGAGCAGGATTCTATTAAAGGCTGGGAGGTTAAATTAAATGAGACAGTGTTAACACCAGCATCTAGCACAGTGCCTGGCACAAGTCATGGCTTCATGCTAGCTGAATCGTAATCTGAGCTCAGTAGGATTTTTTTTTGTTGTTGTGTTTTGTTTTTTCCTTCATTATTGGTTTGCCGTGATAAGGGTTCCAAACAACTATCCCTTCTCATTTAGTCCCCACTGGGGGATGGGTCAAGCCTGCAGGGTTATGAGGTCAGGGTGCTTTGCAGAGCTCCTAGATGGATGAGCAGAATGCTGGTTGGTGAGGCTGGTTGTAGTAGAACCAAAGGAGGAAGAAAACGGAATGGAACATTCTGGTAGAGCAAATGGGGCTAAGGTTAGCCTGAGAGAAGAGGCAAGGCTGGGTGTATGGACATGAATCCATTGCTCAGAATCCAGGAAAATCAGGGCCCTACTGAAATATGGACATGGAGTTGGCTGGGACAAGAGGTTCCGGAAGAAGCACATGGATACGGTAAGTATACCGGAGGTTCTGCTGGGTGAGATGTTGACATGCTCTGCAAAAATTCTAATAACTCAAAGGCTCTAGCAGAATGGGGTCATGTCTCTCAGGCCTCTCACATGCCAATGAAGTAAGCACTAAGTTCTGTCACCATCTCTTCCCATTCCATAAAGTTTAACCTTGAAGGAATTTAACCTTCTCTTCTCTGGGGCTCATATCCTAATTTTGAAAATAAGGGTGCTAGACTCCATGTTCCCTAAGATCCACACTATTTTCCCCCACCCCAAGCTAACACGCATTTTGAAACCATGAATTTTTCTGTTTCTAATCTTGTTTTTTATTTTGACATCTATTGTTATACACTGACTTCTATCTAGCTTCTAGCTACTGTACTAGTAATTATAATTCTGCCCAACAGTGGGGCTGAGGACCAAGCCAAGTGGACAATGGGAAGCATAATTTAATATAGATGCTTCCCTTAAAATTGTAAGTCTGTATATTATAGAAAAAGCAATACCTGCTCTAAGGTTAGCATTACACAAGTCGATGACACACCCATGGTTTTCAGTGGACAATCTCCATATGCCAGGAGGAGAAATGATATACCTTCTAAGGTAGAAGCACATTCAAATTTAATTTATGTCAAGGAGAACCCTGCCCTTTAAGATGTAGGTGTGCAGAAGGGTTAACAAGGAATCAGGGAAATTTGAATTTGAGGGAACTTTTTAAAGAAGTATTAAATATTTCAGCTGTCTCCTCGTTTCACCTCTGCCTTCCCTAACCCTGCCAAAGAGATCTTCGCCCTTCCTGAGTTCACATCAACCCATGGCTCTGCCTACCGCCCGCTAGCTATTTGCTTTTGTAACTATCATTGGACGTGGGTCATCCAAGGGGAGCTGTGATAGCAGAAAGGAATAGGGACATCTGGAATTCAGGAGAAGGAGGTAGACTGGAAGTGTATAATGGTGAGTCACCAGTATCTAAGTAGTAATTTAATTCATAGTAATATATGAACTTGGAAAGGGAAGGGAAAGATCTAGAACACAATACCAAGGAATACCAACACTGAGCACATGAGCACATATGGGGAGAGAATGAAAGGCCAGCAAAGCAAACCAAGAAGGAGAACTGGGAGAGTCTTGGATCACTCAGAAGCCAGGGAATTCTGTGTCGAAAGGAGGAAGTGGTCAGTGCATTCCGTGCTTGCTGAGTGATCCCTTAAGAGAAGGACTGAAAGAAGCCCTTAGTTTAGCAACAGCGGGGTGGAGGTGGGGCTCATGGCCAGATAATTTACAATCTGCAGGTGACATCAGGAATCAGATGGAATGGGTTGGAGACAAGAAAAGTGGAGCAAACTTTTTGTTTTACTCTTTCAATGAATGTGCTCTGGGGTGGAAGAGAGGGTTTGGAGAGACATGGGGATATGAGATTTTGCTCTTTATGGGGGGAAAGATTTGGGCATGTTTAAATGCTGATGGGAAGAAGCCAGGGCAGAGGGAGAGGTTGAAGACAGAAGCAGGAGCATTAACCGGTGTGGGCAAGGCCCCCGAGGAGGCTGGAGGGCAGGACCTTTAGAGCCCAGGAGGAGGGATGCACCTTGCTTTATGGTGGGGCAGAGGCGGGGAAGAATGGAGGCAAAGCAAAGGAAAAGACTAGCTGGGGGATGGTCAGGACATCCCTTCGGGATGGCATTTCTTTGCTTCTGTGCTGGAGGTAAGATCACCCCCTAAAGTTGCGAGGAAGAAGGAGGATTCAGGAGCATGGTGAAAGTTGGAAAAAGTGGCAGTGGGGAATAGGAGGTGACCAGGGAGGTGGGGAAGTATTAGCTCCATTAGCTGCCATTGAAACCCATGCTGTCACTTTATGAAGTTGAATAGTTTTTCCTAGCAGGGCCCAGCAGCCTGCTTGGAGAATAGGTTCAAAGACAGTGCTTGGTTGGTTGACACAAGGTACTATGGGTTGAATTATACAAGGCTTGTCCAGAAAGTATCCAGCCATCATTCATGTTAATAGTACGTTACATGGCTGGATACTTTTCGGACAGCCCTTGTATATTGCAGTCCTGGCCCCCAATCTCAGAATATGACCTTATTTGGAAATAAGGTCATTATGGATGTAATTAAATTAAGATAAGGTCATAATGGGGGAGGGCTCTAATCCAATGTGACAGGTGTCCTTATAAAAAGGAGAAATTTAGGCACAGAGACAGGCACACAGGGAGAACACCATGTGACGTTGAAGGCAGAGATCAGACTGATGCTTCTACAAGCCAACAAACACCAAAGATTGTCAGCAAACTGCCAAAAGCTGGGAGAGAGGCATGGAACATTCTTTCACAGTCTTTAGAAGGAACCAACTTTCTGCTGACTCCTTCATCTTGGACGTTGAGTCTCCAGAACGATGAGACAATACATTGTTATTGTTAAGCCTCCCAGTCCGTGGTACTTTGTTATGGCAGCTCTTCGTGCAAAGTAATGCACAAGGGATAGGTTTTTTTGCCCACTTCAAGTGGTTTTGGAGGACTTAAGGCAAACATTTTGAGAGTGCATTCTAAAAGTATTATTAGAGAGATAGCTGAGGCGCTGAGGCTCGCTCCTGTAATCCTAGCACTCTGGGAGGCCGAGACGGGAGGATTGCTTGAGACCAGGAGTTTGAGACCAGCCTGAGCAACATAGGAAGACCCTGTCTCTACAAAAAATGGACAAATTAGCCAGGCATCATGGTGTGCACCTATAGTCCCAGCTACTTGGGAGGCTGAGGCAGGTGGATCTGAGCCCAGGAGTTTGAGGTTGCTGTGAGCTATGATGATGCCACTGTACTTTAGCCAGGGTGACAGAGCAAGATTCTGTCAAGGAAGGAAGGAAGGAAGGAAGGAAGGAAGGAAGGAAGGAAGGAAGGAAGGAAGGAAGGAAGGAAGGAAGGAAGGAAGGAAGGAAGGAAGGAAGGAAGGAAGGAAGGAAGGAAGGAAGGAAGGAAGGAAGGAAGGAAGGAAGGAAGGAAGGAAAGAAAAGAGATAGTGGAAGGAATGCAAGGTGTGTAGGGGAAGGAGGTAAACAGGAGAGGGTGAGTAGAAAGGAAAAGAAAGAATGGTGGGATTTGGTGTTGAAATTTTCTTTGTAATTGTGAGTCGCTCATAGGATCTGTTTCTCAGAAAGTCTCAACCCAATTCAGCATTTTCCTGTAAAGGTTAATCTTAGCCTCCAGGTCCTTGCTAAAGTGATCACTATGTTACTCCTCAAATTAGAACTGCAGCTTAGATCATAGCCAAGGTATTTGCAAATAATCATTTCTTGTTAGGCGTCGGCTTACATTTACATACGATAACTACAGGCCCCATATATTCTCAGAGGGACTTTCAAGTTATCCGAGCTGCGCGAGTCTTCAAAGGGCTACATAACTGGTACGGATTTAATGGGCTCTTCGCCCCATAATTCAGCGTTTCCTAGGTTCCAGTACTCAGAGAATGTGCTCATTAGCTTCGAGAGACATCTTTTTAGTGGCACAAAATAAGAGGGACAGCGAGTTGTGGTTTCCAAAGTTACTGTGATTAAAATCATATGGACAGCTGCCGTTCAGTATGGTGTCACCCAGCGTGAATGAAAAAGTGCTCACTGTCAGAAAGCTGCCGTGCTGTAAATTCTGTTTACTGTACAACCGGCCGGTTTCTGTCGAGTTTAAAGTTTTTGGAACAATGCATGAATAGACTGTGTTGGGTAAAAACAACTTTAAAAAATCTTATTTAAAAAAAATAACTTTTTCCTTCATTCAAGACAATTTGTAAAATATATTAAAATAAATATCTTTTTGAAAAGTAGATCATCTCTTGAGTTCCACCATTTAGGATGTCTATCCATCTGGTCTTTTTATTTTTCCTGTGCATACATATACATGCATACATTTACTAAATTGGAATCATACTGTAAATACAGTTTTGAAACTTGCTTTAGTTAACATATCCTGACCACATCCCCACGCCCTGGAAACATTTCAGTGATGGGCCATGTTCCATTGTGTGGGTTATTATAATTTATTTCACCAATTCCTTTGCTTTGGAAATTTAGGTTGATTTTATTTTTTGCTCTTAAAGATGATTCAATATACATTTTTCAATGTATAATTTTTTGAAAGCTCGAGTCTCCTGGGTTTGCATTAGAATCTGTTGAGAGGCAGCCAGGGAAGCAGGCTGGCATCTGGAGAGGAGTGAGCTACCCACTACCGAATTCCTCTAGCTGACTCCTTTGAGCAAGGTCCTTTGGGAGGAGGGCCCTGCCTGATCTTTACTGGTACCCCATAGGGAGGGATTCGATACAACCAGAAAAGCATTCGGAGAAGGCTGCACGGAAAATGGGCTTAAATGCAAAGTGTGATGACGTGTAATATAACGGAGGAGCCTCCCAGGCTGCACTGGCTCCTCTGATGAGTTGAGGCTGTGACTCACAGGAGATGGGGGTGGAGGTGGGCTGGTTTTTCTCCCCCCTCTCCCCATCGTCTCAGATTCCTCATGACAGAAAATTCATAAACTATTTTCAGTGACAGTTGTGCAAAATGGAAAGCTCCGTGGATGTGTGGAGAATAGATTATCCTGACTGCTGTTAAGCATTTGACAAATTGGGAGTTTTGTCATACATCAGAGAACAATGGTGGGAGAATAGGGAGCGATGCGCATCCTGTAAATACACACACACCTGCCACACCTGCTGGCTCCTCAGCTTCCTTTCCTGTCCTGGGTCGGGAGGAGCCAGGGGGAGGGCGGCAGCAGGCAGGTCACTGGCCTCAGGGAGTGTTTGTGGTGCAGCATGAGGCCAAGGTCCCACCTCAGTGCATGTCTTAGGAGGCACCAGGTTGTTTAGGGTCCTGCTCATTATAATTTTTTGAACAAAAGAGAGATTTCCTGTGAGTCTGATGTGGGGGGTCCCTGAAGCCACTGATGGGACAGGCAAGAGGCTCATGTGCTCCAGTAGGTGGGTGCAAAGGCCACTGAGCTACCTGCAGTCTCCTGGGGCTGGGACTGGGCTAGGCCAGGTACAAAGGTACTGACGGAGGGGAGGGGGCAGAGAGGCATGTGGTTTATTTCCTGGCAGCCTGTGCTTCCACCCACCCTCGACAGAAGGAATGCACAAGACCAGGAGCAGATGGTTCAAACTTAGGGCTCAGGGGAGGAAGGTGAGTTTGAATAGAATGTTCAGTCACTGCCATTCCTATCTGAGCAATGCGTCACACGTAGAACATAAAGAGAAACCTGAAACCTACAGAGAGGGCTGTGCAGATGGCACCGCTGGCCTGAGAGGGTAGGTTGGGCCATAGGGTAGTGGCAGGGGGTTGGGCAGACCCGACAGCAAATCTTCACTTCCTTTGTCCAGCTGTGCAGCCTTTGGCAAGTGAATGAATCAGCTCGTTGAGCCTCGGTTTTGGGATCTATAACCTGGGATGGTGGAACTGCCCTTGTGGCAACATTGTGAAGATTAAATGAGATAAAATAAGAACATTACCTGCACACCCACTAGGATGGCTATGATCAAAAAGACAGATAATAACAAGTGTTGGGGAAGACGTGGAGAAATTGGAAGCTTCGTTCACTGCTGGTGTGGATGCAAAATGGTACTTTGGAAAATAGTTCGGGAGTTCCTCAAAAAGTTAAATGTAGAGTTAACATAAAATCCAGCAATTCCACTCCTAAGTATATACCCAGGAGAAATGAAAACATACATCCACAGAAAAACCTGTACATGAATATTCATAGCAGCATTATTCATAATAGCCCCAAAGTGGAAACAGCCCACACGTCCATCAGCTGATGAATGGATAAATAAAATATGGTATACCCATACAATGGACGATTTTTCCACAATAAAAAGAAATGATGTGCTGATACATGCTACAACATGAAAGAACCTTGAAAACATTAGGCTGAGTGAAAGAAACCAGAAACAAGAGACTATATATTATATGACTTCATTTATATGAAATGTCCAGAATAGTTAAATGTTTAGACACAGACAGTAGATTAGTGGTTGCCTAGGCAAGGAGTCTGGGAAGGAGTAAAGGATATGGCATTTCTCTTTTGGGTAATGAAAATGTTCTAAAATTGTTCACAATGATGATTGTATAACTGTGAATATACTAAAATTTATTGAATTGTACACTTTCAATGGGTGAATTGTATGGTATGTGAGTTATATCTCAATAAGGGCGTTACCACCACTCCCCCTAAAAAAGAAGAAAAGTGTCTGGCACACCGCAGGTAATTTATTTACATAATCCTCAGCCCCTTCCTGTCTCACGGAATAGTTTGGAAAAGGTTGACAGGACCTCATTTCTCAACTTTGCCAGGTCTCAACTTTGTTCAGGTCTTATATTCCACTCCTTAAAATGCTGTCTGCTGTCCAAAAAGCGACACTGAGCCTTCATTTAAGCCAAAAGTGCTCACCAGGGCGACATCCTTTATGAAATCTTTATGTTCCAGGAAATCTGGGAGTATGAGCTAAAAGCCTAGTTTCTATCAACTGGATTCCTTTTCTATGTCTCCAGAGAGCACTCTTATTTATCTAAGTGTCTGTGCTGGGTCTGCGTACCACATCACGAAAGAGTCAGCTGAAGAAAGCTGGTGTTCTAAGGTTGTTCCCACTGTCTAACTCTGGTGTTTGTGGGATAATTGAAGCCTGCTTCCCACTGCCTGTCTGAACTCTGGCATCTGTTGAGGTTGGATGCCTAGCGTCAAATGGAATAAGTGCCTCCTTGGAGAACAGCTCCTGGAGGCCACTGCCTATTTGTCACATGTCACTGGGATCTGCATATGGATGTGAAATGGATATTTAAAAATGTGCGCACACTCGGCTGCACACGCATCCTGCTCTGAATGTGTTTATCCGATTGCCCATCACAGACCTGCCCTAGGGGTTTGAGCTGGCAACCCGCTCACCTTTGCCTACCAGCCTCCAGCCTCCGCAGTCGGCAAATATCCCCTGGCCACCCAGCTCCTTGTCCTTCTTCTGGGCAAAATTCTGCTTTGTAGCCAGTTACCCAGCTCCAAAGATGAATTCATTACTTTGATAGAAAGAAACAGGCAGCCCCAGCTCCCACAGCAGCCAGCGTCAAGGAAGCAAAGAGTGAGCTTCGGATTTGGAGTCGGTGACTCCTTTTCAAACACTGTCTGCATCACTTTGCAGCCGTGTGGCATTGGGTATATCAAGTGAACTCTTTTGGTCTCAGTTTCCTCATCAACAAAATAAAGTCAAGGACCTAGGTTCCTCAAGGGCCCTAAAATTTAGTGTATGCCTTGCTCTTATGCCTCAATGAAGTGAAAATGCCGTGATTTAGAGTACTGGAATGTACTCCCCCATGGGGACGTGGGAACAGAAGGTGGGCATCTGAGACCATGGTCCTCAAACCCAATCCTGTACGAAAGCCTGACATCCTTCCATATGGTGGTTTTAAAACATGGCTCCAAACTCTCTGATACTCGTCCCATTGAGAAATAGAGTCTCTGTCCCCTTCCCTTGAATCTGGGCAGGGTGTGTCTACTCCTTACTCTTGAGAAAAGCAGGAGTGATGTGGTCTCTTGGGACATTTGTTCCCTCCTCGCAAAAATGCCCTTTCTCAGAACTCACCCTCTATGCAGCAAGAAGCCCAGATCCCATGTCAAGACTCCATGTCTGTGCTCCAGGTGACAGTCCCAGGGGAGCTTACCTCAGCCATCCCAGCCCAGGCATGCAGCATGTGAGTAGAAGTCTTGTTGGAAATGAATTTCTCCAGCTCTGGCTGGTCGAGCCCTCAGACATTCAAGTCACCCCTGGCTGTTCCAGTCTTCCTAGTTGATATCCCAGACATTATAGAGAAGAACAAGCCATCCAGACTGGATGCTGTCTAAATTCCTGATGCACAGAACCCACGAACATAATAAAACGTATGTTGTCTTGTACCACTGCTTTATGGAATGTTTGCTATTGTTATAAATTGAATGTTTGTGTTCTCCCCGCCAATTCATATATTGAAACCCTAAACTCAAATGTGATGGTATTTGGAGGTGGGGACTTTGGGAGGTAAATAGATTTTGATGAGGTCATAGGATGCGGCCCCTATGATGAGATTGGTGCCCTTGTAAGAAGAGAAAGAGACACTAGAACTCTCTCCACTTGCACAAACTAAGGAAAGGCCATGCGCAGAGCAAGACAGCCGTCTGCAACCCAGGAAGAGAGGCCTCCCCAGAAATTGACTATATTGACACCTTGGTCTCAGACTTTCAGCCTCCAGAACTGTGAAAAAATAAATGTCTATTGTTTAAGGCACCCAGTCTATGGTATTTTGTTAGAATGGCCCAAACAGACTAGGACGTCTATGCAGCAATAGAAAACTAGATTATACGCAGCCTGAGCCCTGACATTTGCCACCTGGTCCCTTGGTCACCATGTGTGTGTTCTACAAAGTGTGAACTGATCACTGCAAATATAGCTCCAGGAAATGATGTTCAAACCCACACCTGCTGCTAGGTGTGAGTTATCTTTGCTCCCTTCACAAGAGTCCATTGTGAGATGTCCTTCTTTTCTGGGGCAAGAATTGGACTGAGTAAGAGGGTGTGTATATGTGTGTATGTGCATGTGTACATGTGTGTGTGTGCATGCATGTGTGTATGTGTGTCTGGTGTGGGGAGTTCAGGAGCAAAGGCACAGAGCTCCTTTGGGAAGACTCAAGCCCAAGCCCCCCTCTTCTTTACCCAGCCTGCGCTGTCGGAACAGCCCAGCAGTGTTTATCCCCCAGACAGCATCCCCTTCCTCCCACCCTGCACCAAATCGAAGCTATCATCCAAGGACAATGGAAGTCTATGGTCCTTTTCATTCTTCAACAGAGAGGCAAAGCTGACAACGTGGGTATTTATATCACACTCTGCCTTTCCAGAGGCCTCATATTCATTAAGGAATTAATCCTTCCTAACAACAGTCCCATTATTAGGGTGGCATCATGATGTGTGTTCATCAGGACTGAGGCAGTGGCTAAGGCTGCCCATGATACATGAGATGCCCCAGCTGTGGCTGTCGAAGACTTACCCATTTCAGGGACAGATGAGACCACAAGATGCCAGATGCAGATGTGGAGCCTGAGGTCTGGATGTGAGTCTACCCTCTAGTTATTCCTTGGACAGACAGCTTTACTGCTCTGAATCTCGGGTTGCTCATCTGTAAAACGGGTGGAGATAATAATCCTACCAGAGCATAGAGTTTTTGTGACAATTGGCAGCAGGGGAAGATACTCTGCAAACTGTGACACATCGCACATGGTCACTGTCATTGCTTCTGGGTCTACATGAAGATGCTCCTATTAGCTGCTGTTTCAGGGAGGATCAGCAGTTGCACCGAGGGTGAGAGTGAGGGCAGAGTGAGGACCCCTCAAATCCCCCTGGGCCTTGATGGTGATGAAGACCCTGCAGCCAAGGCAAGCACCTGCCGATCCCTCCACCCCTCCAGCATTCAGCTCCCGTCTCCCTGCTCTCCCAGCCCCATGTAATCCACCAGCCCTGCATCCCCATGCTCATCACCCGCACACGCTGGCGCTTGTGAGCCTGGCTTGTTCAGGGTTTTCTCTGTTTTCTATTTTCTATTTTATTTTGTCTGTGTTCAGGAAGCATTTTATTGTTGCTCCAGGTGTAAGAACTGTCATTGATGAGTGATAAAAAAGTCAACACTTCAAGGCAATGTCTTGCATATCCCTACTCAGCCTCTGAATCTTAGATTTGGCTGACAGAGTAATATATTTCTGTGCAGTCCAGATGGTACCCCACCCATAACTGGTGTCTCAGTCATAACCTCCAATTTTAAGATCTGGTCTTTATATTGAAAGCTACTTAGGATCTCTTTTTAACGCCTCCCTCCCCAATTTTTTAAATTATGGTAAAAATACAATTAACATAAAATTTACTATCTTAACTATTTTTAAGTGTACAGTTGAGTGCTGTCAAATACATTCATAATGTTGTGCAACCTTCACCACCATCCGTCTCCAGAACTCTTTTCATCTTGCAAAACTGACACTCTATACCCAACAAACCATAACCCCCCATTCCCCCTCTCCCGGCCCCTGGAAACCACCGTTCTGCTTTTCATCTCTGTGATTTTGACTACTCCAAGTACTTCATATAAGTGGAAATTATACAGTATTTATTTTTTCTTTTTTTGTGTGTGATTGGCTTATTTCACTTAGCATAACGCCCTTAAGGTTAATCTCTGTTGTAGCATGTGTCAGAGTTTCCTTCCTGTTTAAGGCTGAATAATATTTTATTCTATGTATATATCACATTTTATTTATCCATTCATTTTTTTGTTGGACACTTGGGTTGCTTCTGCATTTTAGCTATTGTGAATAATGCTGCTGTGAACATGGTGCACTCAGGACCACTTTGGATTTAGAATGAGTGGCTCCACCTAATGGAAATTCAGTGGCTGCTGACACAGAGCTTCTCTATGCTAGACACTCATCATAGTAGAAAAGACAGAAAACACTTCGAGGGTAATGTTCAAACAACCATGTCTGGCGAGCAAATCGACCACGTTGGGTGTAGGGGAGAAAGCCAAAAGAGTGGGATCCCAGCTAGAATGTTGTTTCTTAATCTCGGGCAAATTACTCAGCTTCTTTGAGCCTCAGTTTCGTTGTTTGTAAAATGGGGATCATGCTTTCTGTCTCACAGGCTTGTTGTTTTTATGTTGCACGGGACTCCACTGAGTGAAAGGAGTGAACGTATTTTATCGACCAAAAGGTATTATACGAATGGCAGTTGTCATTCACTCAGGGCCTGGCACATAGCAGGTGCTCAAGAAGTGTAAGTTGAATTTGTGATTGTTGTTTTCTTTGCTGCAATCTGTGAGCAGGCAGCAAGGCTGCAGCCTCCATGTTTTTTTTTTTTTTCCCCCAGTTCTGATTCTTTTGCCATCAGGTTGGCTTTGCTTGAGGTCCCAGATCTGCAAGGGGTGGGCCCTACCACATTGGTCCTTGCAGTTGCATGTATTTTTGTGCATGTCTCCCTGAGAGATTGTATGGGCCAGGAGGACAGTTGCAGTATATTTATCTTAGTGTGGAGATAAATGGATAGTTTGTAGTGTATTTGGACAGTTGTAGTATATTTATCTTGGTGTGGAATGGGTCTTTCAAGGAGGTAGAGGCAAAGGAGGTGTAGCCACAGAGTCAGGGAAGACCAGAGCCTGGAGAAGAGCCCAGGGGGCTCACAGTGTGGTCTAAGCCAGCATTTCTCAAATTTCTATGTGCACAAGAATCACCAGGGGTCCTGTTAAATGCACACTCTAATCCTATAGTTCTGGGGCGGAGCCTTAAATTCTGCATTTCTATGACACTGCCCGCAATCCACCAACCACACTTTGAGCAGCAAGGCTCTAAGGACACACCTCCAGCAGGCTCACTGAGGAGCCTGGCCACCTGGAGATTCCTGGGTCTTGCACCACATCTGTAGACTCTCTGGGGTCAGGGCCCCGGAACCTGCATATTGAAATATTCTCTGGGTGATTCTGATACACCCTGGACCCTGAGAACCTCTGATCTGTGGATCAAGGTGGGAGGCTCTGAGCTCCTGTAGGAGGGCGAGAGACCCCTCCTTTCCTGATATCCCCAGAGCAGCACCCCATGGGGTTGTTCTTGTGCCAGGAAGTCAGTCTTTGCTCACATTCGTCTTTCTGCCGGTTGCTGAAAGCCTCAGCCATTTAAATCAATCTTTTGCAAACTTCACCAGGAACACCCTTTGCTCCAAGGTATTTGGATAAGATAGTGAGACATTTGTGAAAATTGAGGTTGAGAATCGATGGCTGGGGCCGAGGTGTTAGCTCAGCCATGATTACTCATCTAGCCCTTGACCTTTCTGCGGAGATGTCTGAGAAGTGAGTAAATTAACACCAGCAGGGAGTGACAAGGGCCTGCAGATGCATAGCTTTTCTTACTTAGGGGCTGATCAGCAGAACTGGGCCTGGGAGGTCAGTGTCACCAGGTCCCACCTAGCTTTTGAATCTCTTTGGCCGCTCCCAAGCCAAGGCAAAGAGCCTTCCACCAAAGACTGTGTTCTGAAGGTCAGTCCCAGCCTAAGGCAGAAAGTGGCTGGATGGATTCAGCCATGGGTCCAGCTCTGACCATGTGACCCTTCTCCACCTGCTTCAGGGCAGGTGTAACTGGATTCTTAATGGATCGTTAGGCCTCTGTTCAAGCCTGTCCTGTGCCTTGCAAGTGCCTCAGTCCCTGCAGCATTCAGGTCCTGCCTGGCTCCATGAGTTCTACTCCCACCTCTGCTCTGCTCTGACCAGCAAACACTCTGAGATGCTCTTTCTCCCTGGAACTTGGAGTCCCACGGCCTACGTCAGACACCCCTGGTGACAGTTTGCCTACTGTCAGCAACACAAACCCCCTGGAGTGGGATTCTTGTCAATGCTTGAAATGGGAGTCACCTTTGCAGCAGCCACCAAGCTTCGGGAGCGGCCTGAGCAGGCCCCCATCATGTTCCATGAGCCATGACAACACAGGGCAGGGTGCAGTTAGGGACTTCCAGATCTTCAGGGTATGGGGTAGAGGTTTGTTCAGAGAGCACCAGCTCAACTGAATAGTCCTGGGAGAGAAAGAAAGGTGGGTATTCTTATTCCTTCCATCCTCTTCCTCACCTTCTTTCCCTTTTGGCAAGCACATCTTGAGCAGCTGTTGAATTTTGGAAACAACACTTCCCCATTCATCAAAAGGACACTGGGCTTTGTGACCTTTAAGTGTCCTTGTGACTCTGAGCATATAAGACCCTATATATGGCATGTGTGGTGCGTGGGCAAGACATTTTACCAGTCGAGTGGCTGGAGGGGGGCTACAGAGCAGACCCTGTAGACGGAAAATAGGAGGAGGCCCAGGAAGAGATGGGCAGAGGTGTGATGTGTGACACCAGGGCAGCGAAGGAAGAGCACAGGCAGAGAGGAGTTGGAGTTAAGTTTTTGTTTGTGATATTTTTACTTATTATGTCATAATTTTTCTGCTTGACCTTGGAGTATGAGCACCCTTATTCCCTCTTTGGCAGCTGTGAAGCCTTGGTGTTCATGAGTCACAGAGAACATGAGATTAGCCTGGTTCTCAGGGCCTTGAGAGGGTTTATCGACCCCAGTGGGTGGCTGGACCCAGAGTACTTGGGCTCAAGCATCTCCACCTAGCTTTCTGCTAGATACGTGCATGAGATGAATATAAGAAGGAGAGAACCTCTTTCCAGAATGTTCTGTTTAAGTCCCCCACTTCCACCACCATAGCCACTCACATTGGTTCTGGGTAGGAAGGAACATGATCGGGAGCAAAAAGAAAAGGAAATCTGCCACTGAGGCATTGTCCTGGGTTGTTAATCACTCTCTTTTCTTTGTGAGCTAAACACCCAAATCGCAGCATTCATGAGCTCCTGAGGATCCAAATAAACCAGATTCCCCATCTCCAGAGGGATTGCATGGACCCTTCATAACCAACTCTGATTATTCAGTGAGTTTAAAAATTGGATGGGCCCTGTGTAATGACAGGGAGAAAGAGGAAGACAAAATATTGTTCAACGTGTAGGTTCTCACCAGATGACTCTGTTTAAAAGACCAAGAAATGCAGAGGCGGGAGAAAAATAAGGGCGAGATATTAACGAGAACATTGTTGACTCATGGCTGTCCAGCTTCCGCAGGAAGTCCTGATTAGGGCCCACATCTGCCCGATGCCACCTGCAGCATGGGCATTGTTTGTGTTTGGAAGCTAAGTTCTGCGTACACACACTCGCGTGTATTTTTCGGTTTTCTTAGTTTTTGGTCTATTTTATGCCAAACCTTTATTGTTTGATTTGTTTCGACAAATATATATATATATATATATATAATAATAAGACAAAGGAAAAAGAAAGAAGACGTTGGTTCTGTGTCAATTGTCGAATCTAGAGTTCCTAAGGGACCCAGGTTGAGAAGAGCTGGATGTTCTTGGAGAAGGGAGTCTAGAGGGTTGGTGGAGAGTGATTACTCACTGTTTGCTCCTCTCTCCTCTCTTCTCGGTGTCCTGGGAAACATATCTAGCGAGACAAAGCAGAAATGCCATGTGTTGAGTGAAGTTTTGAGGTCTAATGTTTGTTGCAATCTCTAGGTTCCACCTCTAAGTGTATTCTACTCGTCTCCCCCTTTATCCATTCTTCAACTTCTTATCCAGAACGAACTTCTGAACACGTAAATCAGCTCATGTCACTCCTCTGCTTAAAATCCCCTAAGAGCTTCCTGTTGCACTTAGGACCAAATCCAGACTCCTTGCTTGTGGAAACCAGCCTGCTCTGCCCAGCATGATCTAGCCCCACTGACCTCTCAAACTCATCTCCTTCCCTTCTCCCCACCATGCACTAGGATCCAGCCGTACTGGCCTTATTTCTTTTCCTGCAACTCTCCAAGGTTTCTGCCCTTTTACATTGTGGATCTGTTGTTTTCTTTATCTGGAATGCCCCCTTCTCTCTGAAATCTGTACTTGGCTGGCTGGTGCTTCTCATTTTGGTCTCAGCTCAAATATCTCCCAGGTCAGTCTAAAGACGCCCTCTCCTGCCCACCCTCCTCACCCAACTCCACCACCATCTCTCTCACATATCCTGTTTAGTCTTTTCATCGCCCTGAATCTCTCTCTGAAATTGTGTGTGTCGTTTGTGTATTTGCCTTTTAACCTCCGTCACTCATCACTCTACAGTAAGGTACATGAGAACAGGAACCTCCTCACCACCCCATGCAATGCATGGCACACGGTTGGTCCCCAATGAAGAATTAGTGGGTAAATGAATGAATGAATGAACAATAAATTAAGGGGTGCTCTGTCCCCCCAGCTCTGCCTTGGGACCTTCCCTATTCAAAGCATGCAGGACATTTAATGTCTCTTATGTCTTAAGTGTTCACCAAGGTGCCATGAAATAGGTATCATTTCCATTTTACAAATAAAGTTGAAACTTAAAGAGGTTATTCAATCTGCCCACAATCATACAACAAGTAATCTCAGAACAGCCATTAATGGAGATCAGTGCTAACTAACTGTAAGGCCCCTCCTTCTTGCTCTATTACCATCTAATACCTGGTGTTGTTTGTGAGGTGGCCAAGAAGGCTGCTTGATGCATAAGTAACAAACACCATAGTGAGGATATGTGCTCTGGAACCACTTTGCCTGAGTTCTAAGCTTGGCTGTGCCCATTCCTAACTATATGATCTGCCGAGTTTCTTACCCTCTCTGTGCCTCAGTTCCCACATCTGTAAGATGGAGATATTAATAGCACCTCCCTCACAGAGTTGTTGTGAGAATTTAATGAAGGAATATATGGAAAGCCATTTGACCAGCATCTGGCACAAGGTAAGCACTCTATAATAGGTGTTTACTACCCTTATTAGTCTTATCACATTCTACAGTTCACCTTGCATGTTGCAGAATCTTCCAAGGGATCCTTAAGAACAATCTGGTAGCACAAAGGTCTCATTGGAAACCCCCAGTCTCTCTCTCAAGACCTGCAGGAGCTTTTAGGAGTTTCTCTGTTGCCTCTGACTTTGCAGGAAAGCGGTAATGTGCAGCCTATTGTGCACAAAGGAACATAAACTTTAAAAGCGGAGAAGGAAATGGATGTGTTAGTGGTATGAAGTTGTGGGGAAAGCCAGCCACTAAATGGCATTTCTGCACGAAAAAAGAACTGCAGGCAAAGTGGGAATGAATGACGTTGGGATGGCAAAGACATCAAGAAGCGGAGCCAGTAACAAGGCGCGGGGCTCTCTATTATTTCTAGCATCAAGGGATGTGTGGTTTTATTATTCTTTACACAAATGGTCTCAATTCATTTTTTTTGTTGTTGTTGCTTCTTATTCACAACCAGTGCAGCTGGAATTCTCGGTGCCTCCATTCTGCCAGCACAGACCCCAGCCTGACCGCCAGTTTGGTGGCCAAAAATCCATAGTTAGAGAAAGGGAGTTCCTAAAAGGTTCTTGGGAACCATGACACCTACACTTGCTCATTTACAGATGAGCAAACTAAGGTCAGGATGGAAACGGACACTAATTTATTCATTAATTCAGTAACGATTTATTGAGCAACTTTCTGTGCAAGGCCCCAGACTAGGCACTGGAGAAAATTAAAGTGTCCTGTCTTGCAGAGTGAAACATCCACAATCAACTCTTAGACTATTTCTTGGAAGTAACATGCAAAGAGCTCAAGCCTGAGAAGTGCAAGTCTTGAGTTCTAATCTAAGCTCTACCACGTCTTCTCTGACCCGGCGTGATTTACTGAGCCTCAGGTTTCTCAGGTGTAAAACGTGGAAGATGGTTTCTGGCCTTTGAGTCTCACAAGGATTTTATGAACACCCAGATAATCATGACACGTGCTGATGCTTGACGGCCTGTAAAGCAATTTGCAGGCGATGCTTTTGTTACTGGTAGGACGGTAACTTGCAAGCAGGGAATTGTGGCCGCTGGCATAATAGAACGAGAAAGTGAAAGGGACGAATGTGCAGGTGAAAGGCAGATTGTGTGCTGGAGATGGAGCAGGGAAAAGCCAAAGGTGACCCCCAAACCTTTATTCTGAGGGATGGACCTTTGCGCTGTTTGGAATAAATGGGAAAGGGTTTTCCACCACAAGGAGTAGCTCTTTCAATCAGGTGGCAACTGCCACTCACTAGTATAGAGCCTGGTGGTCGGTGTGAGGATGGAGTGACTAAGACCAGGCACAGTGACCTAAGAGCTCAGAGTTGGGCAGGGCACACAGAACCGTAAACGGAAAGTACAGTGCACTGCCCTGAGAGGATGTCAGGCACAGATACTCAAATCCACCCTGTTAGAAATGGCTTTAAGACTCCCCAGGAAAGATGGTGATGGAGCTGGGTTTTGAAGGCTACAGAGGGCTGGAGCCTTTGGGTCATGCTGGAAAGGGCAGTCAAAGCTCACAGAACAGCACAAAGACAGAAGGCTGTGGCAAATTTAGAAAACTGGATGTGGCTCTGAGGAGAGGCCTGGAGCATAGATGGGCATGGTGGCACGGACCGTTTTGCAAATAATTTGAGTGCCAGGCAGAACATGAGCTGGGCAAGGGGTGGTGTTTGTGGGAGGCTGTAGGCTGTCTTGTGGTGATAGTTTGGTGGCATTTGATTAAGATTCCTGGCCAGGCGCAGTGGCTCACGCCTGTAATCCTAGCTCTCTGGGAGGCCGAGGCTGGCGGATTGTTTGAGCTCAGGAGTTCGAAACCAGCCTGAGCAAGAGCGAGACCCTGTCTCTACTAAAAGTAGAAAGAAATTAATTGGACAACTAAAAATATATAGAAAAAAATTAGCCGGGCATGGTGGCGCATGTCTGTAGTCCCAGCTACTCGGGAGGCTGAAGCAGGAGGATCGCTTGAGCCCAGGAGTTTGAGGTTGCTGTGAGCTAGGATGATGCCACGGCACTCTAGCCCGGGCAACACAGTGAGACTCTGTCTCAAAAAAAAAAAAAAAAAAAAAAAAAAGATTCCTCAATGACAA
>RJWJ010019460.1:0-30256 GCA_004363605.1 Indri indri | reverse complement strand
GTGGCTCACGCCTGTAATCCTAGCACTCTGGGAGGCTGAGGTGAGACGATTGCTTGAGCTCAGGAGTTCAAGGCCAGCCTGAGCAAGAGTGAGACCCTGTCTCTACCAAAAAGAGAAAAATTAGCAGGGCATGGTGGCATGTGCCTATAGTTAGGAGGCTGATACAAGAAGATCACTTGAGCCCAGGAGTTTGAGGTTACAGTGAGCTATGATGATGCCACTGCACTCTACCCCGGGTCACAAAGCAAGACTCTGTCTCCAAGGAAAAAAAAAACCACAATAGTGTTTAAATTCCCTTAAATACATTTAAACATCGATATAATGTTTTCATTTTAAAAGTCAATATTTACATTATGTCTGGAATTACATCCTTTGTATCTTTCTAACTTTATGATGAAAAACTTTAGGTATCAACCTAAAAAATGCGCAAGGGGATACACAGTTTTTAAAAATCTTTTGGAGGTGGGGGTTGGGGTAAAACATGTTGCAGTGAGCTGCTGGTGAGCACTGGATGGCCAGCTCTGCCTCCTGTGGCGGCCCTACTAAGCTACATGCTTACAGCCCACG
The DNA here is from genome assembly GCA_004363605.1 of Indri indri. Lineage (NCBI taxonomy): Eukaryota > Metazoa > Chordata > Mammalia > Primates > Indriidae > Indri > Indri indri. The sequence continues at coordinate 29,689 of RJWJ010019460.1, read as the reverse complement.
TTAACAGCGACTTCCTGTGCAAATCTTTAAAGAGCTGTCCCAGTTAAGGCCTAAAATCCTCAGAATATAAAAAATGATGAGCAAAACATTTCTTCCGGTACTATTTCCTTGACTGGGCGGGGCGGGGTTGCAGGGCGGAAGGCTGTTCCAAATCTGTTCACGTCACGACACACTAAGCCATCAACCACAAATTCCGGATTATACAAATTAACAAGGCGCCAAGATAAAAACTCCACCAAAAAAATTTGACAGTATTTTCCGCCACCAATCTTTTTACTGGGGCTATTTACCTCATGAAAAATTAATCGCTTCCTGTCCTTCCTCTCTTCATAGTAATGATCCCAGGAGGAAGAAAAGAAAGTAAATAAAGGAACTGAGAAAAATGGTGGAGAAGGGGAAAACAGAGCCCCAGAGACTGGCAGTAGATCATCCATTCATTCAACAGGTACTGCTAATCTACTACCGGGTTAGCCAGAGCCCAGGATGCTGAAAAGTGGGGGTGCAAACAGCTTCCCCCAGAAGTGAAGAGCAAATGAATGGCTTAGCTCCAACCTTCCCAAGTCACACACTCATCAAGAGGCTAAAAAAGGGACTGAAACCAGAAGTGAGAGGCTCAGTGAAGAAAGTCTCCCCCTTGCTTGCAAGAAGGAAAATGAAAGTGCTCATCAAACACATCTGCATTTAGATGCATCTAAAGATTAGGCAGTTCTGTGACAAATATTCCCTTCAGATGGCCAATTCCAGACACTTCTCATGAAATTCTAAAACAAAAAAAAAGAAAACAAAGCACATCATGGAGGTATTTGGGGAGTGAGGCAGGGCGTGGGAAAGCCTTAGTATTTCAGACTATTACCAGTTACAAGTGTTTTCAAAGAAGAATGAAGTGCCACAGTCTTGTGTATATCACAAAGATCTTCACCCAAAGGGGAACAATGAGGCAATATCCTTTTGGCCTTGCACACAATGGGCTCCCTCTTCTAGACCAACTTAGAAGTGGGTGATACATTCTAATCTGGATAATGCAGATGATATGACACTAGAACCACACAATAATTACCCAGGCGGCAGCCTTCAGTCTTCTATCACAGGGTGTTTATACAGTGTTGCAGGCTGCATCCTAAATATAACAGCAGAAACGACACGTGATTTCATGGGTGCTGTTTAAGAACAGGACAGGCAAATGAAATGTACCTCAAACTGAGCCAGAAAAAAACAAGAGCTCTACCTCCACTAAGAATCAGCAAGCTAAGTAACGACCGTTGGCCTCAGTTTTTCCCTATGGAAAATGGGGCTCTAGTTTGCCTCCTGTCTCTTCCAGACAATTTATAATATTGCTCAGAAAATGTTGGAGGTCCCCAGAGAGCTTAGGTACTGAATCACTCTCAATGTTTTCTAAAGTTATTCATTCATTTCTTTATAAATCTTCTTTATAAGCAAGTATCTTCAGTCTTAATCCTTTCTCTCTGAAGAATCAGAAGAGACAAATGAAGGTAACTTTTAGATGAAGGATAACATGTGTTGATTAACCTTCATTCTGACCTCACTAACCAGTTCAAGGTGCACATCTTCTTCCAAGATCAAAGGGAACTCTGGGCCTAGAAGGAGTTTTATAAAAACTCAAATGACCCTGGAAGTACAAGACCAGGAGACAGACTCTCTTTATAATTATAATGAAACGAACACTGGAAAGACACACACACACACACACACACACACACACAAACTTATAACTCACAAATTAGAAATTACCAGACTTAGCTTCAGAAAGAAACTTCTAGAATAAGGAGAAACATTAGACAAGTAGACAGTATTAATATTTATTTTTTAATTTGACAATTTCCATTTGTAATAACTGTACCTTTAAAATGCATTTGCTTAAAATTGGCTTTCTGTAAAATTAAAGCCATTTCCATCCCCATATTAATCTAGAGTCTCTACATGGGGAATAGAAAATATTAAGATTTTTGTTTTGTTCTCAAATATAAGAAGAAATAGCTCCTCCCCACATGTTTGGATCTTTGAGTGCATCAAAAGTACATATCAACTGTTTCTGAGTCCACATCTGGTGTCTAAAAATCCAATTTAAAAGGCAAGTGATTTAAAATATAAACACATGGTTTCCTTTTCTACAGTGATTCCTAGAGGGAGAAAAAATGTCTAAGCACAAACAATTGTTTTAAAGAGGATTTTTTTAATTAAAAACATACAAAAAAAGCTAACTAAGCTTCTACTTTCTCCTGCAGAAAATAATAAAAGCAAGAATTCCCATCTTAATCTAATTAAATCTAGATCAAAGTGCACCTTAGGTAATGCTAAGACTCTAAGAGTGTGGCGTTCAATTTCTGAAGAGTATGGTCCCAAGTTTGCCCTTGGGTTAGAGCAGAGATTGGCAAATTTTTTCTATAAAGGGCCAGAGAGTAAATATTTTCAGCTTTGCTGATCCTACAGTCCCTGCCGCAACTACTCAGCTCTGCCGTTGTGGCAGTCACATAAACAAATGAGGAAGGCTGTGTTCCAATACAACTTATTTATGGACAAAGAAATTTGAATTTTACTTATTGTTTATTGTTCCAAAATACTATTTTTTTATCCTTTTCAACCATTTAATAATGTAAAAACTATTCTTAGCTCACAGGCCATTTAAAAGCAGATGGCAAACCTGATTTGGCCTGTGGATAGTAGTCTGCCAAGCCCTGGGTTAGAGCTATGGAAGGCTGGAACAGCTGCAAGATTATCTAAACCAACATCCTCATTTCTTAGAGGAAACTGAGGCTCAGAGAGGTGGAATGACTGGCCAGGGTCTCATAGCCAATTTGTGGCAGGAATAGAGTTAAGAAAAATACTATTCAGTTTCTGGAAAGGCTGATTGAAAAGGTAAAGAAATGATGAAGAAATGTCCCTCTTGAGTTCAACACACCAGGACAGGTGATGGGGTCCTTAGAACCAAAGATGTCACATGAATCTAGTTACTAGTCCCAGGAGCTCCCAACACCTGCATTCCCACTGTGTAAAATAATTTATTATCTGCTGATCACCACACCCACTCTGAAGGTTCTGTTTCAGCCAGAACCCATCAGCCTGATTCTTTCCAGCCCTCTGAGCTACACAGCTCTGGTCATTTCTTTTGCAGCTTAAGTAATAACCTCCACTTTGGAATCCAATCCTAGAACTCTAAGAAATAAGCATCAATGTGGCTGAAGAGCAATGATCAATGTAATTATTTCGAAGAGCAGAGTACAGCAGGTGACGACCAATTTAGCTTCAAGTTCAAGAGCATCTCTAACACTCATTTCAGAAACTAACATAGTCAACCTCCTTCCCACCCTAATTCCTTCTCTCTCTTTTTAAATGTTTTTCTCCTCCTATTTTTCTTTCTTTATTCTACCTTTTTTGGTATCGATTCTCATTTTCACTTTCCTATGACCCTTTTTATTTTGCCCTATACCTCAACTGAGTATAACCTCTGACTGAAATGCACTTTTAGAATTAAAACACACGCACATATCCAATGACATTCAATTTACCTGTTCTTTAAATAGTATTCTGTAGTTTTAAAAGAAAAAAACCCCAAATTAAAGTAACTTTTTGCACTGTATCCTTCATCTAACTTTTTTAATTATATTTTTTCAGACAAGTCTACGGTTTTTTACCCTGTTATATATTCATTCAAGATTTAAAATTTTACAGTAGTGTTTTTCAGACATTCTGCCACGATGATTTTTTATGAAGACTGCTCTATCCACTATTTTGTTTTTACACACTTCCTCAAAAAGACAATTTCATACTTCTGTGAAGAGGAAGTAGCATTCTTACAAGTAATTTTCAAAGTTCTTTTTTAACGACTTAGATCAAGAACTGTAAACTCCTCAGAATCTTTTCAACACATTTAATCCTCCTAGATCTACCTAAACATAAGATTCTTCAGTCAAATAAACTAAGTCGATTAATTTGATAAAACCAAAATGAAAGAAAAACGCATTTCCTAAAGTTGTAGGAACCAAAATGCTACGATTCAAACCTAAGTATGGAGACTTCGCACAAAAATGAAACAAACAGAAACTCTTTTTTCCAATGTTGTTTAAATTAGAGAGAAAGAGCAGATGAAAGGTCATAAATTTAAAACAAAAACTAACTAAAATCATATTTTCATAGAGCTGAAATTGACCCTAGAAAACTGATCTCTTCAATTTGACAAATGAGGAACCAACCCAAGATTCGGGGATAATTTTTTGAGTGCCAGCCAAAGGCCACTTGCTATACAAAGACTTTGCCCACTTGATTGTCACAACTTCCCCATAAAGCAAGTATTATTATACCCATTTTACAGTCAAGGGAAGTTCTGTCGCAAGAAGACTGGCACCGCTAGTTAGGCGCAGAGCCATGCCTATAGCACAGATTCTCGAGAAATCAACTTCAGTATTCTCTTAGCTACAACACTCACATGGAATATTTTTGGAAATTGTTCAGTAAGATACCACAATATTTTTAAATGTTATATATACAATAATACAATACCCTGAAACTTTAATATATTAGACCTTTGCTAAAAAATAAAAAGCAGAGCTCCTTAAAACAAGATTGTTTCTTCTTGGCTGCTAAAAAAAGGAGCATTAGCACCTAAATGTTACATTCACCTTATGGCCCCAAGACATAATTACACTGAAGCTCCAAAGTACCTAAAACCTTGGTCATTTGGCTTCTAAATTACTCAGGACAATATCATTTACTCAAGTCCCAGTTGGCTATTTCTTAAGCTTATGGTCTATTCTTAAATCTGGACTCCATTAAGAAGGATATGGAAGGATTTTCACACTTGTAGAAATAAAGGCAGCTATTTCAGCATGTCTAAAGCAACGCTGACACCACTGAGGGCAATAACCAACACCCACTTCCTGTGCAGGTAAGAAGAGAAGCAGGGCAGCCAGGGTCATTACAACTGAGACCTTCTAACTGTTTGATTCTTTACACAGTTTAAATAGAAGCTAGTTAGTTAAAAGTCAATGTAACAAAGTGATTTTTGGCAACTCTAATATCTAAATTCCCTTCAAAATATCTTACACTGAAATATTTTACAAGGACAAGCCAAATCGAGGTCTTTCTAAAAACACACAAGATGGGATTCTAAGACAGATGTTCAAATGTCTGATTTGAGTTACAAAGCCAATTAAATTAAGTCGATAAATGTGTAGACCTCACAACTAGCTCAGAAACATTTCTTTGGGCAGCAGAACTAGCAGAATCGTGTGCTTTTTTGACAAACGATTGAAAAGGAGTCTAACGACTTTTTACTGGAGATATTCTGTCAAGTGAGACTGGAGGACTTTGGAGGGGCACGAAGGGAGCAGGAAGAAGTAAAAAGAAAAGAGAAATAGCTTCCAAAAAGAGTGAGTCACTTAAATTGTTAGGTGCCCTGGGCAAATGCTGAAAGTGTTGTGGTTTTGTTTCTTGCTTTGTAAGAGGACTCTCTTTTTAAACATAACCACAATATCATATTCACACTTTAAATCATCGAATATCCAGTCAGTATGCAAATTTCCCCAATTTTCTCACAGAATTATGGGGGTTTTTTGTTTGTTTAAATCAAAATGCAAATCTATTCACTGCAATTAATTTACATGTATCTTAATTCTTTTTTAATCTATACATTTGTATAATATTTCCTCTCCATCTTTTTTTTTCTCTTGCAATTGATTTTTTAAAGAAATGGGGTCATTTTTTTTATGTAAGTGTCCCATAGAGTGGACTTTGTAAAGTAATTTTTTATTTAATAAATATATATAAGGTTAAAAACAAGCCATCTCCAGATCATCAATGTCCTGCACCACAAAAACCATCTGGGCTTTAACTAAAGTCCTTGCTGCTCCAGAATACACATTTGTTCACAAAATATTGCCATTGCAAGTAACATACCCAACAGTCTCTTCAAGCGGGGGGCATCATGGAGACAGAAGGACCCGTAAGGCAAGACCTTACTTTATGCTTTCATACTTTTGGGGAAAACAAGGTAGGTGCAAATTAGTTTGTAAAAGATCGTGCCCGTGCAACAGATGGAAACCATGAGTTTTGTCCAGGCACAAACTCATTAATTCACGTTTCCAAGAGAGGACATGTAGTACGTATCAGAAGAACTCAAGTGAGAAAGATTTGTTAATACACAAATACCTCTCCTACCCAGTTTGGATGCTGGATATTTCTTTCCTTACCTCTTCATCCTACTAACATGAACCCTATGACTCAGTAAATTTAGTCCCCAGGTTACCTGACAGATACACAGCCTGTCACTGGGTTGCCTTTCCCCCTTATCTGTTGCCTGAATCATTCCCTTCCTCAACTATCAGCTGGACTCCCTCCAGCTTCCTGAAGCCCCTCTTGCTGACTTCCCCCATCTCTGGACTCCTGTAAGCCCTAATCAGTACCCCCAAGCATAGTCTAAACCTGCACTACACCTGGACTGATAGCTGTTTCATATGCAGCCTATATTCAATAAACATTTGATGGGCCAGGTGCAGTGGCTCACGCCTGTAATCCTAGCACTCTGGGAGGCCAAGGCAGGCGGATCATTTGAGCTCAGGAGTTTGAGACCAGCCTGAGCAAGAACAAGACTCTGTCTCTACCAAAAAGATAGAAAGAAATTAGGTGGACAACTATAAAGAAAAAATTAGCCAGGCATGGTGGCACATGTCTGTAGTCCCAGCTCCTCAGGAGGCTAAGGCAGGAGGATTGCTTGAGCCCAGGAGTTTGAGGTTGCTGTGAGCTAGGCTGACGCCATGGCACTGTAGCCTGGGCAACAAAGTGAGACTCTGTCTCAAAAAAAAAAAAAAAAAAAACCACACACACAAAAAATAAGAAATAAATATTTGATGAGGGCCATTCATGTACAAGGCATTCCACATCATCTCTCTACTAACTAGACCATAAGCTCCCCAGGGAAAAGGGCCCCTTGTGACACTACGCCTATTTCAGAAAGCCAGAGCATAATGGCTAAAACTCTGCGCCTTGGAGTCAAGCTTGCCCAGATGTGACTCCCAGAGCCATGTGACCCTGAATAAAGTTTCTTAATCTCTCTGTTCTCATTTCCCTCATCTTGAGAATGAAATGATGACAACCGCTCTCACTGAAATGTTAGAATTAAATCACATAAAGCATGATTATTGTCTTGTATCCTCAGTCCCAATTCTCTATGTCCAGGTTTCTAACGATTTTTTGGTACCTGTTCTTTCTTACCTATCCTTACCCTTTGTGGAAAGAGGGAGAGCAGAGAGCCCAGCAGAGTCATCGCTGGGTAGGTGGCACTCGTTAAACACCCCTTGATTGCTTGAATGCATAGGAGACCCACTCTCACAGTATTTAGGGTCAATATTTCCCATCCCCTAGTGTCATCCTGATCCTTTGCCTGTAAAGCCATGGCACGTGCTCATAATGAACTACAGCACCAACCAACCTCACAACCAAAAGCCCAGTTTTAAAAGAGGGGAAATAGAGCCAGAAAAGAAGACAATACATAATCTTTTATCTTTTGATAGGGCAGAAAACTTTCTCTAACTTTTGCTTGAATGGAAATGTGATATCCCAGTATACAGACGGAAGTTCTGTTTACAGAAGTGTTTCTAATTTTTTTGTTTGAACACTTCATGAGTAAAAAACATTGGAACAGGTACATACATACAACATATGCATATTTACTTCATTCACTTAGCAAATATTTATTGGGCATTTACTATGTGCCTTACCCTGTTCTAGGTGCTGAAGATATAGCAGTGAAAGAGCCAAGCTAACATAATAATCTTTGCCCTGTTATCTGTATCTCTCCTACACACAACTTTTTATTTTAAAAATGGGAGGAAGGGGAAAAATATATGGTACAAGGGATATGTACCATGGAGAAAAATTGTAAAAGGTGGACAGGAAATGTGTGGCGGGCATTTTAAATAGAGTGGACAGAAAAGGACTCCCTGAGAAAGTAAGATCTGAGGAAAGACCTGAAAGAGGGCAAGGTGAGCCATGCAGACATCGGGAAGAGGTGCACAGGCGGTGGAACAGCAGGGGGCCTGAGGCAGGGGAGTAGCTGGCGTGTGCCTCCATAGGGAGGAGGCCAGTGTGGCTGGGGCAGAGGAGCCCATGAGGGGACAAGAAGAGATAAGTGGAGGGACTGAGTGGAGGGGGATTGATGGGTCAGTCCAATCACCTTAGCTTTCACTCCATGTGAAATTAGAGGATTTTGAACAGAGGAGTGGCATGATCTGAGTTCCATCACTCTGAAAGCTGTGTTGAGAGTAGAACGTAGGAGCCAAGATCAGATGGGGAACACTAGTCAGAGGCTGCTGCAATACTGCTGGTGGTAGTTTGGCCAGGTTGCAAAACATGAAAAGTAGCAACAAAAGGAATATATAGTACTGTTATATAATATGTACTAAAAATACATAAAAATTCAAAGGAATTTTTTTTTTTTAAAGAGATGAGGTTTCACTATGTTGCCCAGGCTGGCTTCAAGTTATCCTCCTACCTCGGCCTCCCAAATAGCTGGGACTACAGATGCACGCCACCATGCCTGGCTACAGATGATTTTTTTTTTTTTAAGAAATATGAATTCTAGTATTTTCTTTCCCAAATTCAAACTCAGTAAACCATCTTGCTCATCCCTGGGGTACAGGCCCCACTCACATTTGGAGGCCATTCTTTAACGATAATTGTTTGGTTGATTTGTCCCAGCTGACCTGAATTGCTGCCTGGTTTTCTGTGTTAACACCTCTCCTTTGCTTACTTTTCTATCTTCCTCCTTATCTTGCCAATCTTAGACACCGAAGCAAGTCTTCTCTACAGAAACTAACCATACCTGTACATACAGAGGCTCCTTAAGGAAGTTTGTGACCATGACAACTGCATTCAACTCTGGGCCAACAGTTGAGAAATGAACTTGTTAGACCCAGGTGTTATTGTGGTGTTCAATGAAACAGTATTTTGCTTGGGAGAACCAGGGTATTTGCTAAAGCAGCACCTCTCAGGAAGGTTAAGGTGGGCCCCAGCTTACCACAGCTCAAAAGAGTCAACCTCAGGGTCTACATGGATTGTTCCCCTGGCCCTGCAAGAAGTTCAAGAGGATTCTCAAAGGACCACACTGAGAACATCCCCAGGGGTTCTGTGTCCCCACAACCAGGCTCCTGGAGATCCCAGAAGACAACCTTCCTGAAGAAAGGACTTCTGATCCTGAGGTAGAACTCAAGATGTGTTTATCAGACCTGGGAAACTCTGGAGCTGCTGCCACCATCAGAAGTTCATGGAAGGCAGATACTTTCTGAAACAAGATCCCATGAGTTGAGAAGAGACTGACACTGAGACATGTGGAGAGTTTTCTTAGAATGCTAGAGCTTGAAAGGATTTAGAGGATTCTCTACCCACTCTCATTTTACAGACAAAGAAACAAAGGCCAGGACTTCCCAAAGCCAGACAACTATTAGAACCATGAGTAGGATCCAGGTCTTCTGATTCTCAATCTAGTGTTATTTTTTAAACAAACTAAAGCAAATAAAAGCAATTTAATCTTGAAACTTTTAGAGATGGTTAGAATGGGATTAAATTTCCATGTCTAGGCCTCAAAAAGATGTTTCTACAAATCTCCCTAATTTTACTAGAAGCTCTGGAAGCTCCCTTAGGGCAAAATGGTCTTGTAGTCTTAAAGATACCTTAGAATGTTTTACGGGGATGTTTAAGGTTCACTGAGGTGGGAGTGAGGGGACTCTAGGCACAAGAAAACCAAGAAATACAAGCAAGCATTGGCTTGGTAAAGCCTGAAACAGCCCAAAGGTGGACTATATACTTCTCATTAGTGTAGCGCAATTAATAGAGTTCTGAACAAATTTTCAGTTTTCAAAATAGGAGGCAAGTGATTCTTGAAAATGATGAATATCATAATTAAAAACTAGATTCATGAGTCATTAATTTTAACCTCTTGGGTTATCAACTTTTTTACAAACATGAACACTGATTAGAGCAATCACCTTCTCTCCCAAACTCTGAAAGCAGCCAGAGCCAAATAAGTATTGGTAAAGGGTAATCAAGGGATATTCTATAAAGTGGGTAACCTATTAAATGGATAATCTTGGACTATCTACAAATTGAATTAGGGAAAAGAATGGGAATCAGTTCCTAAGTCCTTGACACAGGTTAAAACCCTCTTCTTGACCTGAAGTTAACTGTTTGACTTTATTACCTTGAGAGCCACGTTAGAGCTCATCTGCTAATGTACCCTTCATAGCCACATTTCTAAGAAAGACTATAACACGAACCATGTAAGAGCACTGGTCGCCGTCAGAGGGACGGAGTCACAGAAGGGAGAGAGCAGAGCTGAGGCACTGTAGAGACATCCAGTCCAACCTCTTCATTTTACAAAAAAGAGCCTGGAGCCCACAGAGGTTAATCTGACTTGCCAAGGGTTGGCTCATGCACAACGTATGCGCCCTCTCCCTTGTCTTATGCCCACAGCAAACACTGATACCAACCATCACACTTTCCCCCGTCCTCAGCTGCAAGGGTCAGAATGCCTCTGCCAGATAGCGCCTGCCAGCCCTGACCAACTAACCCATCAGAACCGATGTGTGAGAGGGAAGCCATTTTCCAACTCTGGCCTTGCACCAGGTCATGAAACAATCCTTGTAATGCCTGCTCCAGTGCAGACCTAACTCAAAACAGAGTGACTGGTCTGCTAGTTGGACTGTACCACTGTCACTGTCATGCCTGAGGTGAAAGCAAACATAGTCCATGTGATGTGACCAAACATGCAGGTTTGCCTGGGACAGTCCTGGCTCACATCTGTTTCCCAGCTTAATATTTAAGAGTACCCCTATCATTCTCAACAGTGTCCGGTTTGGATAAAAATTTTATGGTCATCCTAATTCTATGTAACTCCTAATCATCTACAAACATTTATAAATGTTTGTTTGACTGCATGGTATGTCAGGAAAAAAAACACTGAACCAGTCACCAGTAATTTTCACATACAAAGGGGCTTTCAAATAATACAACCCCAAACAGTCTTTGAAAGGGCCTCAGGAACCACTGTTCAGGCCAATCTTTTATATATATATATATATATATATATATATATATATATATATATATACACACACACACACACACACACACACATATTTTATATATACTAAAGTGTATCTTCTATACTTTAGTAGCCTATAAAAATTCACATTATCTTGTTGAAATAGAAATCTTTTTAAAGAATGTTTCAGTCCTATTTCTGGTACAAACAATTGTGTCTTTTTGAGCTTATATTTGCTCTCTGTTTAGGGGAAAAGAGGAAGTAAAAGTTGAAATTAAAAAAGAAAAAAAGTCAATCAATCCAGGGCTAGACCACATGTGTTGGTATTGGACTTTTGCTAGAGTAGTCAACCACATATTTAAGAGAAGTATAAGTTTATTTGGAAAAGTCATCAGTCTATAGATCACAGATATTAGCCATATGCACGAGTGAAAGATACTGATATTATCACACAGAAAGTTCAAAAATTTTACCTGGTTACCTAGACAGAAGACTAGAAGAAAACATATCGAAACGTCAAGAGTAGTTATCTCCAAGTATAGAGACTATGGATGGTTTTAACAATTTTTCTTTTTGTTTATGTAGCTTTCTGATTTTCTTACAACGACCGCTATTTATTTATTATGTAAAAAAAAAAAAAAAAATCACATCATTCACCGGGGTGAGGAGGTGGAAAGGCTAATGGGACAAACCAGGCTCAAGCCAGGCAGGAGCAGAGGCCTCAGAGCAACTCCTTACTCTGAACAGAAATGGGTCTGGCCCCAAGAGGTAGAAGGAGCATGGGGAATGCTGCTCATCCACTGGCTTCCCTGGAAATAAGAGCAGGCACCCATCAGACCTACTGCTGCGCTGCCCTTTCAACTATGAAAAGTATAGCCTTGTAGTCAGCCCCACCTGGGCAGTCGGACTGCCCAGGTAGGACAGCGCGCTAGATCAGTCACTGGGCGTGTCACCCTGAACAAGTCAATTAGTCTCTCTGTTCTCGTTTTCTCACCTGTAAAATAGGAATCACATCACCGCCTACCTCCTAGTGTGGCTATGTGGATTCAGAGAGATGATTCACGCCGAGGGCCCAGCATACAATAAGAGCACAATAAATGTAAGCCATTATTAGATCTCTGCCATGGAACACCAGCCCTCAAGTGCACTCTCAAATCCATGTGACTGGGTCCTGAAACAACCAGAAAAGGGTCTAAAGAATAAAGCCTTTCTGTTTCCTTCTTCTCTGCCCAAGGCAAGACTGAAGCACAGTGTTTGCTCTAAGGCCAGTGCTCCAGGGAGTGACGGAAAAACAGAGGCAGCCCAATAAAATATGTAACATGTCCCAAAGCCCCACACTATGGACCAGAAATCCCATTTTCAAAGTTAAAGGATTTCTAGTCTCTTGCCACTGCCACAGCTGCCAGCCACTGCCTTTGGCAAGGAGGTGAGTGACTCAAGTGTGAACTAGGACTTGGCAAGGGGACATGAAACCAGAAGGCCTCCAGGCAGGAAGCTCCAAAAGGCCACCTGCTGAAACAGTTTGTCTACAGGCAGCCTTTGAGGTGGAGGTAGTACTCTGCTGTCATCAGCACATTCAGATAAGAATAGTGGGCATTTCGAACACCCAACAGAACTTACCACCCTGGCTTCATAACTTGGAAAAAAAAAATTACGGGGAGTAACCCAGGCTGAAGATATGATCACACACTTAAAAATCACTGCAGGACCTTAACTATATGACATTAAAGAACACCCCCCCCCCAAAAAAAAAGCCATATTAAATCAAATTGCAAACAGTTTCATGGCTATCTTGAGCCAAAATGCATTACATTTGTATGTAATAAAACTTTCCTTCCCAAACTTGAAATTATGTCACTTTACCAAAGATATAAATAAACCTCTTAATGTCCATCTGTGAGGAAATAATTACATTATTATATTAACGACATAGCTGAGTGTGTTCTATGCTGCACAGGGTGACCAATTTCTCCCAATCTGCCTGAAATTTTGCCAGTTTTAGCGCCACATGCTGGGAAACGCATCAGTCCTGCGCAAACCAGGATAGCTGGTCCCCCTAACACTGCAAGAAAAATGATGCGTGTCTTGTGAAGAGGAAAACAGAAGAAACACAGTTACTAATGCAGAAGTGCCAAATGCCAAATTTGTTTGTTTGTAGCGATAGCTCCTAGTTCCTTTTCTTAGCAAAGAAAAAAAGAAAAAAACTGAAAACCACACTGGCCTATCCCATTTCTCTTTCTTTTTACTCTCCTAAAACAGAGTTGGGAAAAGGCATTTTCCTTCTCTAGCAAGACTGAGAGGTCACCGCATGATTGACTGTTGAAGTGGTGTCCACCTCACCTAGCGAGCTCCTGTACCCAGTGTTAGCAGGACAGAAAATGTCATCCTCTGTCACTCCTTACTTGGCCACATGCAAAGACAAACCAAGACGACTTGTGATTCAGGTTATCAAGAGCAAGGCTATGTCCTCAAACTAAAATTCCTAGCAAAACTCAAGATTCACTTCACAAACACAGCATTTAAGAGATGAGGGAGGAACTAAGAAGTGATTGTTTCACAAATAGCTTTATGGAGAACAAGGCACTCCTGCACAAACTCCAAGGCAGGGAGTCCCAGTAAGAGCTCCCTACCCACAATGAAGGAGCAAAATTCTTCTAGAAGGGGTCTACGTAAATGTTTCTTAAAGTGAGTCAGTGAGGTTAAGAGCTGACTTCTAAGAATTAAAAGTTTCAAATAGAAAAGGTAAGACTATATAAGGCAAGAAAGACCACACACTTCCTGGACCTAAAGCTACACATCATCACTCACCCCACCCAGACCACCTCCCCGCCCAGTCTCCCTCTGACTTTGCCCCAAGATAGACTGGCAATTTTTAGATGTTCTTGAATCTTACAACTCCTTCAGTTCTTTTTATGTATCAGGAGATGGAACCAAATGAAGGTTGTGTGGCTTTCTCTCCATAGTCATGCAAGTTTATTGGGGGAAGAAAAACATGGAAGGGGGTGTGTGTAGAAACATTTCAAAAGGCAAACATCTTTGGAAGCTCTACTGTAATAAGCCCTGAAGAATAACTTACTTTCCAAGACTAAGTAATACACTTTTCACTAGAGTTGATCTTGATTTCGGAAAGGATGCCTTCCTGTAACCCTTTCAACACATCCAGTGAGAAGATGGAGCTGTCTTACTCAACCTCTAGCAGAGAACACAGGAGCCTCGAAGGCAGGAGACAGGAGCTAGTCCCAGCTCTACAAGCCCAGGGCCATGGTCCTTGAGGAAGACTTGCTTTACCTCTCCAGATCTGTTCCCTTATTTAGAAAATGAAAGGGCTAGTTCATCTTTAGGATCTTTACAACTCTGAAATTCTATGTGCCATTCTTTCATGTATGTGTTAACAATAATGCCTACTAGAACCATTTTTTTGTATTTTGAAGATTTAGGAATTAACAACCAAGTATAACAACATGTACCAGCCAAGATGACAGGACGAAGATACACTGAAACTGTTGAGATTTAAAATCAACAAATGTCTAACAGTTGGCAAAGTATGTGACCAAAAGGTGAAGGAAATCCCAATATCAACTTACAAACACTTTTAAATGCTCTGGGAGCAATGAGAACAAGTAGATTCATCACAATTACCAGCTGCTCTTCCTGCTAAATTTAATAATAACATGAGTTTTAACTCAGTGATTCTCCCTCCTCCCCCCCCCCAAAAAAGCCCATAAATAGAAAAAAAAACAAGCTGAAATTTTGAACCTAAAAGGCAGGAAAACAAATTGTTGCAAATCATTGTGGTGATGGATTACATTTAAGTTGTAGGATGTTCTGGCTGGATACTAAGTGGAGAAAGCGAGGCACCAGATACAACCCACTCGAGAAGTTTGAGATGTTTAATACCAAGGACTGGCACAGTCGACTCTGTGTGTCAAAGTCGAGACTGCCTCTCTGCCTTCCAAGACCCTAAAATTATGTCCATTTTACTACCCATGAATAAACGGGTGGGCGGCGGGGAGGGGCTGTTTCCATTTTTCGTGTAAAGAGCTGCCAGAGTTTTGTCATGCAACTCAGATGGGCGTGTGTGTCAATGTCCTAAGAGCAGCAGAGACAGCAAAGGTGGGGTGTTTCCATTCCACAGACCTGCAGCAAGGACTGTCACTCCGATTCAGCAAATAACCCCACCGCTCCAAGCCAGGACTCCAGAGCTGCCCTGTGTGGTGTCTCAGCAAGGAAAGCAACAAAGCTGATGGATACAGGCAAACGGTAGCCCACCGCCTGTGAGTGGAACCTCCGACCTGACTTCGCCCCCTCCTCGGAGAGATCGGCCAGAGCCGAGAGCGCGGTCTGCAAGGGTCCCCGTCCCGCACCACGCACACGGCCTCAGGGCTACTAAAGAGGAAGTTAGGATGTCAGATCAAACGGATAAAGGCAGCCCGACCACACAGGCGCACGTTCTGGGCCAGACTCCTGATTGGCTTGGGGAGGGGTCGCAGGCTGCGATCCTTTCTCCCTCTGCGTCCACCTTCCTCCCCTCGGCAGGCACGGGCTGGCGGCGCCCCCGCTGCGCAGCTCGGCAGGAGCCCGAGCAGCACCTCGAGCCTCCCCTCCCCCTGCCCGGCCGGGCCCGGGTCCAGCGCACACCCGCGCGCACACACCCGCACGCCAGCGCCCCGGGCCCTTGCCCGGCCCCCGGGCGCGCCGCGGCCGCAGGAGCCGAGCGCGCAGTTCCGACGGCCCAGGGCGGGGACGGCGCAGGGGAGGAGAGCCGCGGCAGCCGGCTTGCCGAGGCACCCGGCGCCGCACACACTCCTCCCCTTGGCCGCGAGTAAACAGCTCGCGGGCGCGCTCCGCGCCGCGCCCCCATCCCCCCGCCGGCTCCGCGCCGCCCCGCGCCCGCGCGTCCCGCCCGCCGGCGCCGCCGCCCCCTACCTGGTCGGTGAGTTTGAGCACTGCCATTCTTCCGCTGCTTCGCGCGCACACACATGCAGGTCCCCCGTCCGCAGATGTCACACCGGGAGCCAGGGAAGCGGAAGGGATTGCCAAGGGAAGGGGAAAAAATCTGGCTCCCGAATTTGACAGCCCTCCCCCTGCTCCTCCTCCGCCGCCGCCTCCTCCCGTCGAGAGGCTGACACTGGCTAGTGGGGTTTGCGGCCGAGCCCGCCCGCCTTTATACAGGAAGTACCGGCTGCTGCCAGCCGGGCCGCCACTGACATCACCGCGCGCTGGCTCGCTCGCGGCCGCGCCGCCCGGGCCGACGCTGCCTCCTGCCGCCCGCAGCCGCGCCGCGCAGCCCGCAGCCCCCGGCGCTCGCCCGCGCCCGCACCCGGCGCGCCGCCGTGGGCCAGACCGCCGCCTGCTCCCCGCACCTGCACGCTGCGCCCCGCCAGCCCGCCCCGGGCCGGGGCTGACCGCGAGCCGCCCGCGCAGGTCTCACTACCTGATGGGCAAGCCCGTGCGGGCACACCCCGAGGGGGCGAGAAAGGCTGCCACTCACACGCCACCAACTTTACCCGGGAGGCTGGGTCACTCGCCCTTCCCCTAATCCGGAATCAGACTGCTGCAGCGCTCCGATTGCCCCACCTCGGTCAGGGACCACAGTTGTGATGCTCTCTTTGTTCAAGGCGGGGAGGCCCAGCACACATTGTGAGTCTTTAGCGATTTGGGGTTGGGGAACAGGGACTCTGACCCTTCCTTTCACATTGTTCTCCAGCCCCCTTCCAGCTAAACTCCCCCCCCCCCGCAACACACACGCACGCACGCACACACACACCATTGTTAAGTTCAAACACCCTGGGTTGGGGTTTGGGCGGGTGGAGGTGAAGCAGAGTTACTGGAAGAGCAAATCGTCCTAAATTACCGCAGTAAGGGGCTTTTGAGTGTATCCACCAGTCCTGACTGATTCATTTCTACAAAACCCCAAGCTACCGTGCTCTTCAACAGAGAAAAGACAGCTGTCAACTACCATGGGATACAAACACAATAGTAATGTTCATGATCATAGTAAGTGTTGATACTTCTGGGATTTGGAGCACTTATTCATTCAACAACTATGTACTGAGTGCCTACCTTGTACCAGGCGCTGGCTGCGCAGGGGAATAAACAGGGAGCATAAACAGGCCAGATACCTACTCTCAGAAGATGCCAGCATAAACCACATACTGCTAATGAATGTAATTACAAACTGAGATAAGGGATCACGGGGGAAACATGCTTCCGAAGGAGCCCTTGAAAAAGGGATCAGACCAGACTGGTGGGTGAGGACAGGCTTCCCTGAGAAAGTGAGGGAGTTGAGATCTGGAGGAGGATGAAGAGTTGAGTAGGCCGAGTGGGAGAGGAAGTGCTTCAGACAGCCCCATGTGCCCCTGGCAGGCCATAGCACACACCTGCAGGGTAGCCGTGAACAGCACTGAAGAACAACTAGAGCTACAGAGTTCCTGAGTCAAGACCAAACATCTGCCTCTACTGTTCACGCACAAACTGAATGTGCATTCTTCCTTCCTACATTCAGAGCCTCCCCCATGATTCCACATGAGACTGGAGAGAAAGGAGCAGTAGTATTTACTTAGCATCTTTGCATTTATCATCCAACCACTCTGGTTGGTGAAGCAGCTAAATCCCAAATATACTTTTATTAGTCCTATAGATTATGATTCAGATCATGCAGACAAAGGGAACCAAGGAAGCTTGCTCCTGGCTTCCACTCCTCTGCTATCAGTGTTGCATGGGGAAAAAAAAAATCTTTCTAAGACCTCTCTGAAAGATTGTTTATGTTGCATCTATGAGGCAGTTCTTCACTGCTCTTGTTGGTATGTCTATTTGCTAATATCATCCTGCATGGCTTTGTAAGTTAACTGAATTCTCTACTTAAATATGGCTATCTTTTAGAAGAGTGATAACAAATGATTTAATTTGGAGCATTCACTCAACATCCACTCTGCTTTGTCATGGTCATGCCTGCACGTAAATTTTGGGGGCCAGATTTTAAAAAGGAGGGAGCAGTCCTCAGCCCAATCAGACCATCATCCCCTTTTTGTAGCTAGTATTTTTTTAACACTCCCCTTACTATCCTGAAAAGCAATTTATAAGTAATATTACCTGTCTATACAAATTTCAAAAAAATCAATATAATGCCCTAATTGTACAATAAAGGAGAAATTAAAAGTAATTTATAATTAATATGTATTTCAGTAAGTAAATGGTGTAGCACAACTCTCTTAGAAAAAATAAAACAGTAAGATACTTACACCTATACATAAAAGTATTGTGAATGAGAGAACTGCAAATGAAGACCAATATGAAGTATAGTCTTAGCAACTCAAATATCAAGATTGGTGTTGTCATAGGTGATGTGATTTTGGGAAAAGTTGGCCTCTTGGTTAAGTTCCAAACCAAATAAGGAGCAAATGATTGAGCTAAATTTATTGATATGGATGCATTTGCCAGAAAGTCTGGATTTAATGTGTTAGCCCATGCATTGAAAGTGACTCTAAGTTTGTTGAGTTGGTTAAATGAAACCCAGACTCATAAGTGGTCGATATTCGATGAGTTTGAGATATCGGAATGCCCCTGGCATAATGTAGAAAAAGAAATCCAAAGGTTTATGGAGACAGGAATGGTGGAGTGATTTTATCATGTGTAATCTGTACAACCAACCCCAAACTGCACACCCCTGGAGGGCCCAGATGATGGTCTTTACACTAAGGCATTGAAAAACACATTAGTAACGGGAACACCAGAAAAACTCTGTAGTAGCTGGATATGATGATGGGAGATGCTTTCATTGGCTTCCTGATTTCTATAATAATGGGATCCCAGGATGGCAATGGCCAGGTGGCAGTGCTTAACTGGCAGAGTCAAGGTGGACACATTTACTATCATGGGCAGCAGAGACAAAGTAGTGCTCAAAGGTCTTGACCTATAGGGAGATTGGCAGTGCCCTAGGTGGTCCTAGGAATGAAATAAATGGTCAGACTTCTGAAATAGCCCTCGATCTTTATAACAGGGAAAACTGTTAGGGTGTCTGCCACCTGAAACCTGACTGGAGCCATCAAAATGAGAAGCCATCCTTCTCATCCAGTTCCCATACCTAAGCCAGTTCACAGACACAGAGCCCCTTGATTAATATGGAAGCTGGTCTCCTTTAGGAGGGCCTTGCAGCATTGCCATAAATATATACCCTAAATCTTCACTCAAGCCTTCCCCAAAGGAACCTGATGTTGTTTACTAGGCTAACCCAACATGGGGAACAAAGGAAATACACAGACATTTCAGGGATCACTCACCCGACACTGCTTCTGAATTAATGCTAATTCCTGGGGATCCAAAAAACCACTGAATCTACCAACCAAAGTGGGGATTTATAGTAGTCAGGTGACAAATGGAATTTTCAACCAAATAGAAATCATTGTGGATCCAGTATCTCTACAGGCCCAAACTACAGTTATTTCCTCAATTCTTGAATGTATAATTAGAATAGACATACTCAATAACTAGCACAATCCCCACATCACTTCTCTGACCCACAAAATGAAGGCTATTGTGGTAGTCCCAGCCAAGTGAAAGACTTTGGAATTTCCTCTTGCTACCAGAATAGAGAACCAAAAGCAATATTGCATTCCTGGAGATATGTAGAAATTAGTACCACCATAAAAGATGTGGAAGATGCAGGAGTGGTGATGCTATCACATCCCCATTTACTCGCTTGCTTGGCCTATGCAGAAGGCAAATGGATCTTAGAGAATGACTACAAATTGTTGTACAGTTAATCAGGTGGTAATACCAGTTGCAACTGCTGTTCTATATGTGCTATCTTTACTGCAACAAATCAGCACAGCACTAGGCACCCGGGATGCATCTGTTTTCTATTGATATGGCAAATGCTTTTTTATCTATTCCAATTTGCATCAAAAGTTGTTTTGTTTTATACGGCAAAGCCAACAGTGCACCTTTATACTCTTGTCTATGGGACGTAAACTCTCCCACTCTCTGCCATAATCTCATCTGCAGAGATCTTGATCACTATACTAAAGACATCAAGCTGATTAGATGCCTTAACAACACACACGTGAGCCAGAGGGTGGGATATAAACCCCAAGAAAATTCATCACTTTAGTGAAGTTTCTAGAGGGCCAGTGATCTGGAAAATGTCAAGATATCCCCTCCAAAGTAAAAGATAAATTGCTGCACTTTGCACCACCTATCACTAAAAAAAGAGACATAATATTTGTTGGGCCTCTTTGGATTTTGGAGGCAATATACACCACATTAGAGCATGGTGCTCTGACCCACTTACTAAATAACCCATAAGGCTGGCATTTTTTTTTTTTAGTAATAATAGAAAAAGAAGAATCTGTAGCAAGACCTGTGACCCAGAGGAGTCCAGTGATACTTGAAGTGCCAGTGGCAAATAGGGATGCTACATTGGAGCCTCTGGCAAACCTTGATTAGAAGAGCTGCAATGTAGACTTCCCTAGTTTTAAAACAAGCCATGCCCTCTTCTGAAGATAACAATTTTGCATTTGAGAAATGGTACTTAGCTTGCTAAGTGAATTTGAACGACGGGCCACAAGACATCAAGTGACTATGCAACCTTACCTGCCCACTATGAACTGGGTGTCCTCTGACCCATGAGTCCATGAGACTGGGCATGCTCACAAGCAGTCCTTCACCAGGGGGAAATGGTATGTGAGAGACTGAGCTTGAGCAGGCCCAGAAAGCACAAGCTGCCTTAGCAGGTGGCTCAGATTTCTTTGATACTTACTCCCGGTGCCTCCTCATCTTCGACCTCATGGAGAGTTTCTTAAGACCAAGTAGCTGGTTTACAGACAGTAAACTGAATATACTGGCACAAGCTGGAAGGGGTCTGTTCCAGCATTACAATCCCTGTAAGGAATGCCCCTGATGACAGTAATGATAGATCGGCATGCACTCACGGGCAATTGCTGGTGATTTTGCTGAATTGTCAGCAACTTGGAAAGAAAAGGATTGGGAGATTGGTGACAAGGAGGACTGAGGAAGAGGTATGTGTGTGCGCCTTTCAGAACGGGCATAAAGCATGAGGATATGGGTCACCAGGGAAAGGGCCTCTCTTCCAAACTTTTAGTTCTGATAACTTTAATCTTTGCCCTTTGTCTCAAGCCCTATTGGTGACAGCTTCTTCTTAAAGTTATCTCTGTGTTCCCTTGTTGCTTTTTCAATCTTCAACACCTGTTTAAGCAATTGCCCATATTAAATTATTTCTGTTAAAATAATGTGGTTTGTTTTCCTGACTAGATCAGGAAAATATAAATATATTTACTGTGTCGTTATAAAACGACACAGTTGCTTTCCTAGAATAAGAAAAACCACTGATTAAAATTGTTTTAAACTAAACAAAAACATTGTGTTTATATGTAAAATGGGTTAAGTTTCTTAGCTAACTACAAAAAGATTTTTTGAAAGTCCACACTGCAGACACCTAGCATCTCTCATTTCTAACCAACAAATGCTTGGAACATTCCATTCTTTGGTACAACCAAATATGCCCTTTCAAATTTCAAAAATATTCCCTAAGGAGCAATCTTAAGAACCGCTGAACTATGGTGACCACACCCTGTGATTTTAATAAATCCACACCGTATACTATATCACATTTCAGTATGGTTGTTTCATTTACTTGATTTATGCTTTTTAAAATTTTATAAATATAAATACACACATAAATGTATGTGTATGTCTGTATATCCATGTTTATATTTCATATGTGTGTATATATATATGCCTATGTAGATATAAAACATGCAAACGTGTGAGTGTACAGTATATCACTACAGTGAATGCTGGGGTGTGCAACCCCGTTCCCACCTTCAGGACTGAAGCCCTTATGTCCCCCGACTGCTGGGAGTGTTGCCTGCTGACAGCTTGAAACTGAGTCTTCCTCCAGGAATTGCCCTCAGTCAAAAGTAACTACCTCACTAAGGTTACAACCCCTCCCTGGGGACTCTTCATATCCAGTGAATGTAAGGGCACGCAGTGGCAGCCCCCTCACCTCTATTCAGGACACGTCTCAGCCCCAGCGCTCACTCTGGGATGAGCTGGGACCTACCAGCCTCTGCGTTGCAGATCAACTTCTCTCTCAGGCCAGTCGGGCTTCCCTCCTTCCCCACTGTTGTTGTTTCTAAAAGCACGTGCCAGTAGATCGCCTGCATGCAATTCATTTCAGAGACTGTTGCCTGAGGAACCCAACCCAATAGCATCAAATATTTTGACTTTACACAGGTGACTTAGATAGCGCATCTCCTGTTTGTAAATATATCAGAACCACTTTTCTGGCCTGGGTAAAACCACAAGCAGAGCCATGTAAAAATGATTGCTGAATGAGGTTAAATTACACTCTCAGCATAGAGTCTTTTCTATTTTGAAGCTATTGTGGCCCTTGAATGAATGGTTAAGCTACAGGAAGTCCAAGGGTATCTTAGGGGTATCAGATGATCCTCTCAAAACAAAGCCAAAGGCCTATCAATCTAAGCCAAGGAAATTAGAAAATTTCCTCAATGTTAAATTAGCGCAACCACCATGGAGAACAGTATAGAGGTTCCTGAAAAAACTAAAAATAGAACTATCATATGATCCAGCAATCCCACTGCTGGGTATATATCCGAAGGAGGGGAATTTGGTATATGGAAAAGATATCTGCACTGCCATGTTTATTGCAGCCCTATTCACAATAGCCAAGATCTGGAATCCACCTAAGTGTCCATCGGTGGATGAATGGATAAAGAAACTGTGGTACATATACATGATGGAATATTATATAGCCACAAAAGAATGAAATCCTGCCATTTGCAACAACATGGACAGAACTGGAGAACATTATGTTAAGTGAAATAAGCCAAGCACAGAAAGACAACTCTCACTTGTTCTCACTCATATGTGGGAGCTAAATATTGAAAATAGTTGATCTCATGGAGACAGAGAGTAGAATGATGGTTACCAGAGGCTGGGAATGGTAGTGATGAGGGGAGCATAAAACGGGGATGGTTAATGGATGCAAAACTATAGTTATATAGAATGAGCAATATTTGATAGCACAACAAAATGACTATAATCCATAATGTTAGGGTGTATTTTAAAATAACTAAAAGAGTGGAACTGGAATTTTCCTAATAACAAAGAAATATTAAATGCCTGAGGTGGTGGATACTACAATTACCCTGATTTAATTAATTCACATTGGACACCTGTATCAAAATAACACATGTACCCTAAAAAGATAATACAACTATTATGTACCCATAATAATTAAAAAGAAAAAAAAAAGGAAAGAAAAAGACAATTTCCTCGTGTAACTTTTATAAATTTATATCTGTAAGCACCATATATTTCTGCACAAACCATGGTTCCTGGATTCTAAACAGCTTTGGAGTTTATTTTGTACTATTAGCTTAATAACAACTTTTCATGCGGGGAAAGATGAAATATTTCCACCCCATGAAGTATATCATATTCCATGAGTCAACCCATGTAAAGCACTTATAACAGTACTTGGTACAAAGTAAATACATGATAAATGTTAGCTATTATGTCTATGGTATTAAAATGTGAGATGACATCTTAGAATTGAAGAAATATGGTTTTTAAATCAATATTATAAAGTTATTTTTAGGTTGATTTTTTGAAATTCATGTTGTTTATCCCAGGGAATGCCCTCCTTGCCTTTTGATCTTTACTTCCCTTGACCTTCTAACAAACTTGCAATCAGTATCGTTCACCTAAGTACTTGATTGTTTTATTTGCTCTTAGTCATCTATTCTCTTTCATTGTTCTGAGCGTTCGTCTTCTATAATTTCTTATATTTTATTTTGTATATGTGCTGTTTCCATCTTATGTTATAAACTTCTAGTGGGCACTAACCACACCTTATACTTCTTTGGCATCACCTGTAGTGCTGCTACTAAGTATGAATTCAATAAATAATGACAAATTGTTTGATTTTTAAAGCATGCAAACAGAGGTGATATTAGCTGACAATTCTGCTCAATATATACTATTAATAAGACTTTTTTCTTTAAATGCCTACTTAAAATCCTACCTCCTACCGAATGTATAAAAATCAGCAAAACACATACACACACACAAAAAAAAACTTTCAGAAGTAAAACAAGTAGAAAGAGGTAAGTTGTTATAATGATTTAGAAAGGAGGTATTTAAATTTTTTCCTGTGAGACATTGCTAAAATGAATATTGCATTTGCTCTGGGTTAAAACTTCCGCTTTCTACTGTGGTTTTAAAATTCTATTCCATTTATTTTTAACTTCTTCAGACAACTGTCTTGGAAAAAATAAATCAAAGAAAAGAGTGGAGGGTGAGAAAGTAAGATTCACCTTAGAATACAAAGGAATTGGGGAGAAAGGAGAGAAGAGAAGCTGCCAAGAAATACCAAAGGAGCAAAGTAGACGAAAGCATCAGGCTCCATTAAAAGAGAAAAAACCCCGACTGGGCATTTTAGCATGCAAGGACGGCCCTTCACCTTTGCTGGGG
The DNA here is from genome assembly GCA_004363605.1 of Indri indri. Taxonomy (NCBI): domain Eukaryota; kingdom Metazoa; phylum Chordata; class Mammalia; order Primates; family Indriidae; genus Indri; species Indri indri. The sequence goes on along the minus strand of RJWJ010019460.1, from coordinate 5,124 downwards.
CACTGCAGCATCTGAGAAACATTCTCAACCTTCCTCCTGAAAAATGATCACATAAATTCATGAAATTTGTTAACTGCCCCCCTCTCTTCTCCTCAATCAAACTTCTCAAAAGAGAGGTCTCGTTTTTTTCTTATCTCCACTTCCTCACTCCTCTGCCCACCCGGCCGGGTACCCCTGAGCCCATTCCTCTGAGACCACAGCGACTCCAACCTGCTCCACGCAGGCCCATGCTGACAACACTGGGTCTTAGGCCCACCATAGTTCTGACCTCCAAACCCACCCAACTGCCTACTTCCCTCTTTGGTGTGTCAAAATCACCTTATACTCAATGTGTCCAAAAAGGAGTTAATAATCTTCCTCTAATCTCACTTCTCCTCCTGTGTTCCCTCTATTAGTAAATGACAACATTGTGGACCCAGAGTGGTCTAAGAACAGAAGCTGAGGCTCATCCTTCACTCCTCCCTTACCCTCTCACCTCTCACATCTGCCAATTTCCAAGTCTGGTCAATTCTGTGTTCTTCAGATCTCTTAAATCTCTCCCTAATTCTGACCTTCGAGGACCTCACTCCAGGCCAGCTTCATGTTTATCTGCCTATCAGAACAACTTCCTAGCTAGTTTCCCTAGATGCATTCTCCACCCTACAGGTTTAACAATCTAAAATGCAAGCCTGATCATGTCACAACCCTTCAATGGCTTTCCATTGCCTTCAGCCTATTTACAAACACCTTAGCGTGCCTGGTGTTCAAGGTCCTCCACCCTCCCCACCCATCATTCTTCTCGCAGGGAAGCCACATTGCTCAACTCTGGGGGATGCCATTCATATCCTAGTCGGTGTGAATGATGACTGCTGGAGTAGTGCAGTGCACAACCTGTGAGACTGAACAGGGCAGCCTTGCCTCCTTGTCGTGCTTTATACGTTGTGCTAAAAGAAGCTCCCCTGATGCAGCATATTTCTTCTTCTGAGCCTTTGCAGGTTGCTGTTTCCTGTCTATAATTTCATCCACCTCAATGTCATCTTCATCTGATTAATCCTACTTATCTTTCAGATCTCAGGTCGGATATCAATTAACCCATGAATTTTCCCTCATCCACTCCACCTCTCAAGTTTGGATTAGGCATTTCCCTAAGGTTTATGTTTAGTGCCCTCTGCTTAACCCCTATTACTATATTTGTCCTTTGATCCTATAACTGCCTGTTTATTTTCCTGTATCCTCTTTTAGGGCAAAGATTGTGTTTAATTCACCTTTGTATCTCTAGTTTATTGTGTAGTATCTGGCACAAGGTAGATGCAGAGTAAATATTTTTGAATGAATGCAACTTTGAGTAAATCATTTAACCTAGTTTATCACTGGTCAAATAAGGCTAAGGTTGCCTGTCCTCAATACCATACAGAATCATATAACAAAATGTATTAATATATGAAAATGCTTCGAAAAGCGGAAAGAAAGACATAGATGAGAGAAAGAGAGAAAACAATTGGTATGGTATTACCATAATAAGTTTGACCCAAAGAGATGAGGAAAAGAAGGAGAGAAAAAAAAGAGAAAGTGACAAGAAATGGGATGATGTTATGGAGTAAAGGGCATGAGAGACACCTGTCCACCCTGTCGTGTAGAAACCCTAACGCCCGTGCTGCTGAAGCGAGCGCAGATTCTGTATAATAAGATGTCATTGAACTAGAATGAGAAGCCAGACTGCTTCAAAAGACAGGACAGGTGGGAAATGAGGAACGTAGTAATAAAGCCATGATATCAGTTTATTAACTGGTCACATAACTGGTACTCTAGAGTAATACATTTATATGTCATACATAGAAATATGTAGAAATCTTATCATATATATTTATATATAAATATATATGTATCTTATTATTTCGTTAGGACCAAGTTGCTGATAGTTTTCTATTTTTTTAATTAACTAATATTTTTTAAAAGATCAAGTTGCTGAAAGTGATGAACCAAGGCCTCAGGTTGTCACAGGATAAACATAGCTCTTCGTCCTGAGGCATCAATTTTACTTAATAATTCGGGGAACTAAGCCATTTAACTTGGTAAGTAATTGAAGCAGTATTTTCGTATTTACATAAACAGATACAGTATGGCCTGGACTGTAACATTTGCATACATCTTTTAAATAAACCTGAGACTTCCAACATTTTGTGTTTGCAGGGGAACACTCCGCGCTGTCTCCTCCACCTGCCACCAAACCTTTATGCTCCCAGGCTCTAGGAATAAGTCTTTGCCCACTTACGCTCTTGGAGAGCTTAGGAGAAGTTTAGCAACAATGAAGTGCTGCGGTTAGAAGTTTGGTAGTCTTCCATGCTGCTGAAATGAAACAAAGACGGAAACATGACCCAAGAACGCTCAGCAAACGTGGCCGGTACACTCACATCAGGGCCAAGTTTATAGCCGAGTATTGATTTGTGGGTCTGTTTTTTGTTCACAGCTTGCCCATTAGACTGGCAAACAATTTTGTAAATATTTGTCACTGATCCCCAGAAGGATCAAAAATTTCTAAAGGTAGAGAAATCAGTACTAACTCACCACTCCACAAGGAAAAAATTCCAAATTCATATTCCCTTGATGTTATGATCCAGCGGCATCATAATCTTTGTATATAAAGGTCAACACAGCTGGGCACAGTGGCTCATGCCTATAATCCCAGAATTTTGGGAGGCCGAGGCTGGAGAAATACTTGAGGCCAGGAGTTCCAGTTTATAGTGAGCTGTGATAGTCCCACTGCACTCCACTTTAGGCAACAGAGTGAGACCCTGTCTCTAAAATAAATTAATAAATAGATAAAAATAAAGATCAACACATTATATCTAAAGGAAGGGGAGAAAGAAACTAACATTTGTTGAGTCTCTGCCATTCTCCCCCACCACCCCAGACAGTTAATCCTGCCCTCCTTTGTACAACATCTGTAATTTATATAAGCTCTTACTATCGGATATCCTACTTTAAACAATGATGATTTTTCTCTCACTCTACTGTGAACTCCTTAAGGGCAGGGCTCATTTCAAATTTGCCTTTTTATCCCAAGCATATACAGTACCTAATCATATGATATTCCCTCAGTTAAATTTGTATTAACTGAACAAAAGTTCTCTCTTCTGATGTATAGGACATTGTTAAGAAGCTAGTACTTTCTTCATACTCCAAAAGTCAGCTGCTTTCTCGATCATCTTGTACAGTTTCATCCATTAAGGAAATATAGGGCATAGCGGTTATGTCAGTTTTTTGCTATGTTTTCAGATTCTGGAACATTTCCAAATCTTCCTCCTGACCCTCAATAACAACAACAACAAAATCATGGACTCGATCTATAGTGTACACTGCTATGGTTTGAATGTGTCGCCTCCAAAACTGATGCTAAAACTGAATTCCCACTGTAGTGGCATTAAGAGGTAAGGCCTTCAGGGATGTGATTAAGTCCTGAGGGCCGTGCCCTCATGAATAGATTAGTGCCTTATAAAAGAGTTGGACAAAACTAGTTTAGGCTCTTTTTTGCCCTTCCACCTTCCTCCATGTGAAAACACAGAGTTTGCCCCTTCTACCGTGTGAGAACACACATAGGAGGCCCTCAACAGACATCAAATGCCAGCACCTTGATCTTGGATTTCCCAGCCTCTAGACTGTGAGAAATAAATTTCTATTGTTTATAAATTACCCAGTCTCCAGTATTCTGTTATAGCAACACAAACACACTAAAATATATACCATGCATGCTTTTTATTATCTTAGCAAAGCATCCTTTTCGATAATATATTAAGTAATCTATGAAATATATCTTTTTTTTTGAGACAGAGTGTCACCTTGTTGCCCAGGCTACAGTGAGTGCCGTGGCATCAGCCTAGCTCCCAGTAACCTCAAACTCCTGGGCTCGAGTGATCCTCCTGCCTCAGCCTCCCGAGTAGCTGGGACTACAGGAGCTCGCCACCATGCCTGGCTAAATTTTTGTTTCTATTTTTAGTTGCCCAGCTAAATTTTTCTATTTTTAGTAGAGATGGGGTCTCACTCTTGCTCAGGCTGGTCTCGAACTCCTGACCTCAAGCAATCCTTGTGCCTTGGCCTCCCAGAGTGCTAGGACTACAGGTGTGAGCCACCATGCCTTGCCTGAAATATATCTTCAAAGTGAATTATTAAGTATAAATTTTCACCATTTTAGTAGCTTTAATAAGTGATAAAAATAGGACCTAAAACACACTGCTCATAGAAGATTAAATATCATATATCCTGAATTTCCAAGTCTGTAGCCACAGGATGATTTTTTTCCCCTTCCCAAATACAGATTATTTCTTCTTCTCATCATTGCCCTTTAGAACGCATAAGAAGTGTGCACTATACACATACACATGCACACACACAAGCATAGAAGAGAAAAAAATAAATAGAAAGTAAGGGACTAATCAACACTCTGATTTAGAACCAGCTCAAATTTATGAATTCAAAAGTTTTGAACCTAATCCAACTCCTCTCAAAATCAAATTTACTTGACATGTGGTATATTGTGGCTTCCTGTTTTTGCAGAAGAACATTTTCGAAAATGGTTCAATAAGCTCTTTGGACAGTCTCTAACTCCTATAATGCAAGGTTTGGAACATTCAGTAATAAATGAACAAGAAACATATGCAATACATTTCTGAAAATGTGCATATTTTCAAAAACGGGGGGAGAAGTACTTGCCTAAGTCTATCTGTGGTTTCCTTGAATACTTGAAAATTAGTTAATGACATTCAGAGACCCAAAGATACAGCTGGGTTTTTTCCATCCAGTCTGTAGAACATGCAGCTGGTAACCAGTGATGATAGAACCCACAGGAAAGTACCCTCAATTTTTGTAGAAACAGGAAAGAATTCAGATTTACTGTCTGGCACTTTGGTGGTTGGATGCAGCATTTGCAAGGAAATCAAGAACAAAGCAAAAGAATCCCAAAATGTGCTTGTGTGTTTTACATTTATTATTTCTCTGCTGTGTAATTGCCACAGCATGGCTCATGGTGGAAAATATGCTGGCAAATATCAAATCCATCAAACAGCTCACTGGCAAGTCTTTAGCAGCATTTCAGAAGGTCCACAATAGCTCTTACTGACATGCAAAACCTTTTATCTAAGTAAACAAGCA
>RJWJ010019459.1:0-30249 GCA_004363605.1 Indri indri | reverse complement strand
TTGACTAGATCTTTTCCATCTTATTAAATGTACCATCTTCCATCTAGTTTCGGTTATTCATGCCAGAAACATGGAAATTATCCTTCTGCTTTTCCCCAACTTCCTCATGCAATCTAATCTTTCTCCTTGGAAAATATTTATTCCTCCTCATGTTGATGCTCACCACCCTAGTCGAAACCACTGTCATCTCTCTCTGTCTTTTTTTTGGAGACGACATCTTACTTTGTCATGCAGTTTGAAGTATAGTGGCAACTACAGGCACACACCACCACACCCAGCCAATTTTTTTTTCTTTTCTTCTTTTTTTTCTTTTATGTAGAGATGGGGTTCTTGTTATGTTGCTCAGGCTGGTCTGTCTCAGAACTCCTGGCCTCAGGCAATCCTCCTGCCTTTGCCTCCCAGAGTGTTAGGATTATAGGCACGACCCATTATGGTCTCTTGACCAGATGACTTCAGTAGCTACTAACCCCTACTTTTGTCTCCCTTTCAATTTCTTTTTCCCACAGCAGCAGAGTGATATTCAGTGTTAATCTGATCGTCTATATATCCTCAGTACCCCAAACAATTCCAGATGTATGTTGTAGGCACCCATTAAATTTGTCGAATATCGCCTTTTTATTAAAATTCTTCAGTGGCTCCTTATTGCCTACGTCTTTAGCCTTCTCTTGCATCTCTTCTTTTTCTTTCTTTGGCAGATCGTTTTTGATGATGCGTAATTGATTTCAAATCCTGTTCAATTTTTTTATACCAAGTATTTCACAATGATGAAGCTCTAATTTACAGAATGTGCATACATTACAAGAAAAATCATCCTGCAGCTGGCTTGGATGCCACCAAAAAGGGACATAAGCAAAAAAGATGTGAAGTCAGAGATTCAGGGCCACCACCTGGGACTGTGCCTGCTCTGATGCCCAGAATTTAGACTGTATATTAAGCTTCTTAAGTAGCTACTGTATAAACTCCTCTAGCAACTTCAGGGGCCCTTAACTTTGATGGACATTGGCATTCTCTGAACTTTGCTGCTATAGTAGATACCTGGTTGGTAGAATACTTCCTTGCCTATGATCACCTCATCTGTGGGGGAACAATGAGTTGCCGCTTGTGGGAATCATGGGATGCTCTGCTAGATTCTATTCTACTTGGTATCGCCTCCAAGTGGTGTGGACAAAGCTATTTTATGGCAAAAATGACTAACTCAGGGATGAAAGGTAAGAAGTTCCTATCTCAAGATGCATGATATAGAAAGTTTTTGCTTAGGTAATGTGAAATGTTAAAAAAAAACAAAACAATTTGTGACTCTGTATTCTTCTAGTGGCTTTCCAGCACACTTAGAAAAAAAATCCATATTCCTTACATTGGCTTACAAAAGTCATATACAAAGCTTGTTTCACTTCATTTACCATTCTTCCCTGTGCTCACTGTGCTTTTCCTCAGATATGCCCATCTCTTTTACATCTGACTGGAGTGCTTTCTTATTCCCACCCCCAATCTTTACCCGCCTGGCTCCTTGTCCTTTAGATGGTTTCTTGTAAGTACTTCCTCAGGAGGCCTTCTTATTTCCAGGAAATATTCTGTCACGTCAGCCTGTTTTTTCATCACAAGGACTTTTCTCTGACTAGAATATAATCTCCTTGGGAGCCGGTGCCTTTTCTATACTGTTAACTGCTCTATTCACAGAGTTTAGATCAGTATCTGTGACACATGGTAGGCATCCAAATACTTGTTGACCAAGTGTGTTGATGTGTACTTTTTAATAGACCTAAGTTCTGGGACTTTGGTACTGACCATGGGAGTCTACCAGTGGGAATTTGGGTGGATGGTGTGGGGAAGTCCTATATTTGTATATTAGGATGAGAGGAAATAGTACCTGTCATAAGTGAATAAAAATAGTAAATATTTTAGAGCAAAATTTCTTCTCTGAATAAAAGTAATAATCTGCCTAATCTTTGTGACATTACATTGATTTGAGGAGGAAATAACATCTCAAATATTGACATGTTTTCCCTTTTCTTTTACATAGTCATATCAGCAAAACTTAAAGAAAATAAAAAGAATTGGTTTGGACCAAGTCCTTACGTAGAAGTCACAGTAGATGGACAGTCAAAGAAGACAGAAAAATGCAACAATACCAACAGTCCCAAATGGAAGCAACCCCTTACAGTGTAAGTTTGAAAGTATTTTCTGCAGTATATTTTGCTTAGTAGGTGAGCGGAAATGCAGCTTTTAAGAATGTTTCTCACTTTTCTCTTGTTCCTCCTTTCTCTCTCTCTCTCTCTCTCTCTCTCTCTCTTTTCCTAAACTCCTTCCTCTGGTTTCCTTTTTGTTTCTCTTTAGATATTTCCCTGCTTTTTTTCCCAGTCATTCCCTTCCTTTACCTTTTCCAGTTTAGTTGGTGATAGTATCACTCTTGTTGCTTAACCATAGCTGGGAGAGTCCACGGTCATGGGCCTAGAAAGATTTGTTAGCGGCCCCTTTCTTAACTCAGAGTTGAATTACAGGGTTATGAGTAGTTTACTCTATTTTTAAAACTAATTTCTAAAAATTTTTTTGTTTTTTAAATTATAGTATCCACACAAACCAACACAGAGTTTTCTTCTGTTTTAAAAAAGTTATACTATGCATTTTATTCTATAATTTTGTTTTCATGCTTAACACTGTATCATAGTTACTTTTCTAGCTGACTTATGTATAGGTCTAACATTCTTTATGTAGCTATATAATATTCCTTAATATGGATGGATTATAATTTATTTTAATAGTTCTCTGTTGATTGATTAGTTGATTTCTAATGTTATGCTGTTAGACAGTGTTGCAGTATACATCCATATGCATGTATCTTTATATGTTAGTGTTTTTGTGTTTTGTATAGATTCACAGAAGTAGGATATAGCTCAATTTCAACACTTATTGACAAAGCCCCAAGTGTTGCTATTATAACCTAAGATAGCAGATACTCATTGAAGGTTAATTTTAACTTTTTAAATTAAAATACAAGAAAAAGCTTGATTTATCAACAAATGGATTTAAAAATAGTATATTTGATTTGGGGACCAAATGTGTATTAAAATATAGATTGAAATATAACTAGCTGTTACCACATCAAATATAGACAAATTGCTTTCTTGAAATTTTTGAATTTTTTTTGCCTTAGAGAAATAAGCTAGTGACTAAAAAAAGGTGTTTTTTTTTCTAAATGGTAAGATGAGACATGTGAAATTATAAGCTCTTCTCTTCTTATAATGTGTTTGTGTATTGTCTTTATTACTAATAAATGACAAAATTAATATACTTATATCTTTAACCTGGATTTTTGACGTTTTAGGGATATTTTGATGTGTTTTATGATGATTTTGAACAAATGAAAGAAATTTAGCAATTTATTAAAGATCATATTGAGGCTACTTTACAGAATTATTCCGATGCTCCTTGTCTATAATTCAACATTAATGTTTCCTAGGCTTTCTCTTTTTAGTGTTCCATTATAGATTGAGTCTAAATTAAACAATATATGAGTAAAAATTTTAAACAACAAGTGAAATCTGTAAAAGGTCGCAGTCTCCATAATGGCCAGAGGTGTTCATCTGAATAATAGACTGAATGCTCACCTGATTTCCACCAACTACTGTCAGTGCTCACTTGATATGCACTTTGAAGCTCTTCAGCTGTTAATGTCATGAACGCCTTAGTGATTTAAAATTTAAGAAAAAAGAAACTCTCCCTATAGTTCCAGATGGTAGGCTGTTTGTGTAGCCCAGATATTTGGAGAACTTACAAATCAGGCTCTTCTCCTGAATTTTTATGTTGTAGCAGATTGGCCTGCAGTTTTAACATAACTTCTATTGTTACGTAGCAGGCTTTCCAGACTGCTTTCTAGAATTGAATTGAAATAATTAAGTAAAGACCATCTTTGGCAGTATGTTCTATGTACCCTCCCCCATATTAAAAAAGTAAAGTTAAATTTATTTGCCTTTTATTTCATCCCTGTTGTGATTTCTTTTTTTTTTTTTAGTTCAGCATATTATGGGGGTACAGATGTTTAGGTTACATATGTTGCCCTTGTCCCCCACTTCCCCCCCAAGTCCAAACTTCAAGCGTGTCCATGCCCCGGATGGTGCACATCGCACTCATTGTGTATGCATATACCCGTCCCCTCCTTCCCCCTCCCAACTGCCCAACACCCGATGAATGTTACTACTATATGTGCACTTAAGTGTTGATCGGTTAATACCAATTCGATGGTGAGTACATGTGGTGCTTGTTTTTCCATTCTTGGGATACTTCACTTAGTAGAATGTGTTCCGGCTCTATCCAGGAGAATACAAGAGGTGCTATATCGCCATTGTTTCTTAACCCTGTTGTGATTTCTATGTGCTCTCCTGAAAGTAGCATCTGAGAGTTTTGAAAAGAAAATGAATAAATTGTACTTCCAAAGAAGGGGGGCAATGTGCAAGCGAAAAAATTTTAGTTCGTTTAAACTACCTATGTTAAAATGGTGGTAGAAATATGGTGATGAGGCACACAGGTAGACTTCTAAGGAAGAAAGTATTTCTTTGTACCCCGAATTTGATCACATTTCAGAAAGAATGAGGCATAGGGAATTTCAAACATTCCTAGAATTTGTCTTCATAGCATTGGACCATAGGACTATGGTAGGTTATATAGTGCTCCTGTTTTTCTAGTTCTTGACTCCGCAGTAGTTTGTATGTTTATTGCAAATTCACATTTCCCAGTTTGCTTTGGAAAATACCATTATGGAAAGCATTCTTTATTGGCATTTGGCAAGAAATGAGTGAATCTGTATTTGTTTGATAGTTGTCCTGTACACTTTGCCTCTAGCAGTGTGAGACTTGATATAGCTAATATAATCCTCAAATCATTTTATAGCTGAGTGAGGAACTTTTTAATATAAATTTTACTAAAAGGCTTTCATTCAAATTACAGTTCTGCCACTTACTGGCTGTATGACCTAGGGCAATTGGCTTAATCTCTCTAAATATCAGTTTCTGCATCTGAAGATGGGAGTGATAATTCCCATCTCACAGGGTTACTGCGAAGATTATTATTATTTTTATTTATTTATTTATTTTTTTGAGACAGAGTCTCACTCTGTTGCCCTGGCTAGAGTGAGTGCCGTGGCATCAGCCTAGCTCACAGCAACCTCAAACTCCTGGGCTCAAGCGATCCTCCTGCCTCAGCCTCCCGAGTAGCTGGGACTACAGGCATGCCGCCACCATGCCCAACTAATTTTTTCTATATATTTTTAGTTGTCCAGATAATTTCTCTCTATTTTTTTTAGTAGATACGGGGTCTTGCTCTTGCTCAGGCTGGTCTCGAACTCCTGAGCGCAAACAGTCTGCCCGCCTTGGCCTCCCAGAGTGCTAGGATTACAGGCGTGAGCCACCGCGCCTGGCCTACTGTGAAGATTAAATGAAGTAACCTCCAGCTCAGTAAACTACCTGATATAAAATAAGAATTTAATTTGTAAATTCAGTTTTCAATTTTATATACTACTATTAAAGTAAAACTAGTTTTCCAGCAGTTGGTTGCATGATAAGCAGTTTTACTTTTATTAACAGTACATGTATGAAGTCGCCCCTGTAGTTCAACCACAAGCGAAAATGACCATATAAGCATGTAATACTCAGATACAGTTTTCATAAGATTACAGAACGTAGGCCAATATTGGTCGTTCAGTAAACTATAAGGGTTGCAATGAGAAGACTTTAAACATTAAAACTTAATTGTAATTTGTTTAGAATCCCATTGTGATATTTAATGAAAGTAGTATTTTTTTCCCCTTTTTTCACTTTTAGGATTGTCACCCCTGTGAGTAAATTAAATTTTCGTGTGTGGAGTCACCAGACGCTGAAATCTGATGTTTTATTGGGAACTGCTGCCTTAGATATTTATGGAACTTTAAAGTCAAACAATATGAAACGTATGTAAGAGTAATACAAATTGCACCTAGTTTGTTTTTCTGGAAGAAATTCATATGCCAAACATGCATAATGATTCATGTTCATTCATACCTTTAAGTTTACTTGGTTATAAGATTAACAGAGAGAAGAATCTTGAACTATTTAAAGTATTCTGAGTAACCTTGGTTTGGCCATTCACTTTTGATTCAGGATTTTTAGTAAATATTTATTCATTTACTTAGTAAATAGACATTATTATAATAGATACATAGTCAACTATGGAAAAACTAAAAATATAGAGCATAGGTGAAGGGGGAAAACACTAATTCCACTTTTATGTGGTTAATATTTTGAAAGATTTCCTTTTCAAATGTTTTTTTTTTTTTCTTTTCTTTTTGAGACAGAATCTTGCATGTTACCCAGGCTGGAGTACAGTGGCTGTTCATTGATGCAATCGTAGCACACCACTGCCTCAAACTCCTGGCCTTAAGTGATCCCGCCTCAGCCTCCTGAGTAGCTGGGACTATCCACCTGCACCATCACACCTGGCTTTAAATGTTTGTTTGAAAAACTCTCCTCATTTTAGGTTGTGGTTTTATTTATATGTTTATCTATATACATAATATAGACATATAAAAATTTGTAGCTTTCTTGTTTGAATCATTATATCATAATTTTAAAACATTTTTTCTATCCCTTGACTATCTAAAACATTTAAGAATTTTCTTTCTCATTTTAGGGCTTAGGAGATATAATCTATTCTTAAATTATATTTTCACTCAATATAGTTCAGGTATATATTGCTAAATAATCTTTGTTGTCATGCTGACCCATTGTGTACTGTACACTCTAATAACAAAGATAGAATATAATAAATGAAATTATTGAGATATTTAATATTTTGCATTTTGGATATTAAACATTAGCAAATTTTGTTCTCTTAAAATGTTTTGGTGTCAAAAAGCCTCAAACCTTTGGTGAAGTACAGTAAAACAATTTATATATACATATATTTACATTTTTTTTGACATTAGATTTTTAACAGTTAAGATGGCTTAAAGCAAAAAAGATGACCATTTTTTCCCCTGTAATTTTATTCTCTTCCAGTTGAGGAAGTAGTTGTGACTTTGCAACTTGCAGGTGACAAAGAGCCAACAGAAACAATAGGAGACTTGTCAATTTGTCTTGATGGGTTGCAGTTAGAGTCTGAAATTGTTACTAATGGTGAAACTACATGTTCAGAAAGTAAGTGATCACTTTTGTAAAGTTTTTAATGACTGCTCTTATATAACATAGCTGCTGTATGTAGTATGCTGTATATAATTATTTCGATTCTGTTATTTCAGATTAAAGAAATGATTTTATTTCCTTTTTAAAAAACAGACATTGATCACTCTTAACATTTTCTTTTTGGTGCATTGTTGCTATGAATAAAAAAACACTTAAACATATTTATGTAAGTTGAAAAGCTAGCCAAACGATGTAAGTGGAAAAACAAAAACCAACCAAGTTAGAAGTTTAATTCACAGTTGGCCATGTGAGTAGTGAATTAATTTATAAATCGATAAACCTGTTGGCCAACAATGGGAGTTAATATGACGTAGTAGATGCCACACCCCTTCCAGTATGAGTTGCAGGCATAGTTTATTGTCTTTAGCAACATCTGGTGGAGTTTAAATATGACTCCAAATCCTTCTTAGTACTGTACCAGATGGCCTATACAAGCTGAAATCCTTTTGCCATTCCTGTTTTCATTTCTGTAGGCTACACTTACAGAGATATCTTTTGACAAAACCGGTTTATTACATATGTGCTGGTATATCTTAGAATGTATGATTTACTAGTGTGTGTTAAAGGGAAATAAACATGAGCTGAGATTAAAAGAAGTTCCTGGCTCATGCCTGTAATTCCAACACTTTGGGAGACTGAGGTGGGAGGATCACTTGAGGCCAGGAGTTTGAGACCAGCCTGAGCAACATAGTAAGACCCCCATCTCCACAAAAATAGAAAAATTACCTGGGTGTGGTGGCACACACCTGTAGTCCCAGCTGCTCGGGAGGCTAAAGCAGAATGATTGCTTTGAGCCCTAGAGTTTGAGGTTGCAGTGAGCTATGAAGCTATGATGATGCCACTGTTTACTCTAGTCTGGGCAACTGAGTGAGACCCTGTCTCAAAAAAAAATAAAGTTTCTGGTGGCATGTGAATTAGTGGCTGCACAGCTAGCATATTTAGTAAAACACCTCCTCCTGTATTCCCATCAGATATTTCCATCACTAACGTGCTAAGTGTATTTTTACTTGAAACATAGATTTTAGGGCCCAAGACAAAGAGCAGATTAATGGATTCCTTGATTAGTTTGACAAAGATCTTTTGGTTTTCTTAGAAACTGCATTATGAACATCTTGCAGTTGTCAGGTGCTATTCTTCTTTTTCTGCTTTGTTGGAGGACTTCCTACTTCTTCTTTAATTCATGATTTTTTAAAATAGCAGGACCCTCAAGATAGTCCTGGTGTGTCTTTCAGATTGGTTCCTTGCGGCTAGTGAGAATGGAGAGAGAGTTCTGAAATGGTTACGCTGCTTTAGAGTTGACACTTTAATTGACTACTGTTCACAAGAACTCCACATAATAGTCCTTTTTTTCTATTTATAAATTGATAGTCTGGAAAATAAAATATGAGTTAAATTATATTGCCAAACTACCCTAAACCTCAGTATTTATAGCTTCCTAAGTTTTTTACCCTAGAAGCTGAAACTATTACTGATGCAAAATATTTAATAATTAACAAAAGTAAAGCTTGTCCATCTTCTTATTTTGGTATAGAATCTAAACTGCATTTATATACTTAATGATGTTACTGTTTATTTCCTACAGAAGTGGAAAACATAGCATTTCTGTGTTACCAGTTTTCCACTCAAGTACAAAAGTAATCGACAGTGAGAATTTAACCTAATTCTTTGAGGTAAAAAGAGGTTTTAACTGGAAAGTCACAGTGGATTTTAGGTTTGGAGTTGCCGGATACAATAGCTGCCATTTAGTCGAGTACTTACCATGTGACAAACACGGTGCTGGTGTGTATACATGCATTTTCCTTTAACAGTCACAGGTTCATAAAGTGTTACCTGCATTTTCAGATGAGGGAAATGAAACTCTGAGAGGTGAAATAGTATTTTCAGTACCACGCAAACTAGTGTGATGCAGTCAAAATTGAAGGACTCTTATTTGCTAATGTTGCCATTTCTGTCCAATATACTATTGGTTTTACTTGTAAAACCTAGGAGCTCTAAATCAAATCATGAGTTGTAAGTAAACAAAACCCAGTTCTGCTCACAAGCATATGTGGTGGGAACTACACTTGTTCTTTATTTATTTATTTATTTATTTATTTATTTAGTTAGTTAGTTAGTTAGTTAGTTAGTTATTTGAGACAGAGTCTCACTCTGTTGCCTGGGGCGAGTGCCGTGGCGTCAGCCTAGCTCACAGCAACCTCAAACTCCTGGGCTCGAGCAATCCTACTATCTCAGCCTCCCTAGTAGCTGGGACTACAGGCATGCACCACCATGCCCAGCTAATTTTTTTTTTTCTATATGTATTTTTAGCTGTCCAATTAATTTCTTTCTATTTTTGGTAGAGACAGGGGTCTCGCTCTTGCTCAGGCTGGTCTCGAACTCCTGAGCTCAGGACAATCCGCCCGCCCCGGCCTCCCAGAGTGCTAGGATTACAGGCGTGAGCCACCGCGCCCGGCCTACACTTGTTCTTTGATTGTTTCCATTTCTGTAACTTTTGAATATAAGCCAGAAATGAAAACTAGAGTTTAGTACTAAAATGGAATTTCTGGCATCTGGGCACTGTTTGATTGCATAAAACTAGGGAGATAGCGGTGGCTCAAGCCTGTAATCCTAGCACTCTGGGGGACCAAGGCTGGAGAATTGCTTGAGCTCAGGAGTTTGAGACCAGCCTGAGAAAGAGCAAGACCCTGTCTCTAATAAATAAAAAAAGTAAATAAAAAAGAACTAGGGGGAAAATTGCTTTTGTAGTTTAATATTTTTCTGATGCTACATATCTTTACAGTTTTTTTTCCTGACCATGTTCATTCATTGGTTGTTTGTGAAAGAATACATAGGGTGGTTCTTAAAATAAATCCGCTCTCATAGATTTTACTATTCTCACTTTACTTATTTATTTTTGAGACAAGGTGTCAGTCTGTTGCCCAGGCTGGGTGGAGTACACTGGCATGATCATAGCTCACTGCAACCTCAGACTCCTGGGATCAAGTGATCCTCCTGGCTCAGCCTCCTTAGTAGCTAGGACTATAGGTGTGTGTCATTATGCTTGGCTAATTCTTTTAATTTTTTGTGGAGATGGGGTTTTGCCTGTTGCCATGTGGTGTATGAGACACCACACCATACCTGGCCTCACTTTATTTTTAAATATAATGTGTATAAAAAGAAATCACTGTCTGAAGTTTGGTATTAAAAGGCACCAAATAATAGGTTGCTGTTTATTTATTTATTTAGATGGTGTCTCTGTTGCCTGGGCTAGAGTGTTGTGGTGTCATCATAGCTCACTACAACCTCAAACTCTTGGGCTCAAGTAATCCTCCTGGCTCAGCCTCTGAAGTAGCTAGGATTATAGGCACTAGCCACCACACCCAGCTAATTTTTTAAATTTTTTGTAGAGAGAGGATCTAGCTATATTGCTCAGGCTGCTCTTGAACTCCTGGGCTCAAGTAATCCCTCCCTCCTTGGCCCCCCAAAGTGCTGGGATTACAGGTGTGATCCACTGTGCTCAACGTTGTTATGTATTTAGATATAGGAGCATACCTTAGAGATATTGCAGGTTTGGTTCTAAACCACTGCAATAAAGCAAATATCGCAATAAAGCAAGTCACACAAATATGTTGGTTCCGAAGTGCATAGTTATGTTTACACTATATTGTAAAATATTAAGCGTGCAATAGTATTATGTCTAACAAAATGTACTATGTTAGTTTAAAAATACTTTATTGCTAATAAATGCTAATGATCATCTAAGCCTTTAGCAAGTTGTCATTTTTGCTGGTGTAGGGTCTTGCCTTGATATTGATGGCTGCTGACTGATCAGGGTGGTTGCTGAAGGTTGGGTGGCTGTGGGCAATTTCTTAAAATAAGAACAGCCAAGTTCGTCTCATTGATTGACTCTTCCTTTCATGAAAGCCATTTCTCTATAGCATGCAATGCTGTTTGATAGTGTTTCACCCACAGTATAACTTCTTTCAAAATTGGAGTCAATTTCTCAAACCCTGCTACTGTTTATCAACTAAATTTATGTATTATAAATATATTCTAAATCTTTTTTATCATTTCAACAGTGTTTACAGCACCTTTACCAGGAGTAAATTTCATTGTAGCAAACTACTTTCTTATTCATAAGAAGCAACTCCTCCTCCCTTAAAGTTTTATCATGAGATTGCAGCATTTCAGTTACATCTTCAGGCTCCAGTTCTCATAGTTCACTTGCTATTTTTACCACACCTGCAGTTACTGCCTCCACTAAAGTCTTGAATCCCTCAAAGTCATCCATGAGGTTTGGAATAAACTTCTTCCAAACTTCTGTTAACATTGATACTTTGATTTCCTCCCATGAATCATGAATGTTCTTACTGTCATCTAGAATGATGAATGTTTTTCCAGAAGATTTTCATTTTACTTTGCCTAGATCCATCAGAGGAATCACTGTCTATGGCCAGTTATAGCCTTATGAAGTGTATTTCTTGAGTAATAAGGGTTGAAAGTCAAAATGACTCCTTGATCCTTGGGCTCCAGAATGCATGTTTTTTTTAGCAATCATAAAAACAACATTCATCTTCTTGTACATGTCCACGAAAGCTGTTGGGTGACTAGGTGTACTGTCAGTGAGCAGGAATAATTTGAACGGACTCTTTTTCTGAACAGTAGGTCTCAATAGTGGGCTTACTATATTCAGTAAACAATGCTGTAAACAGATGTGCTGCCATCCAGGTTTTGTTGTTCCGTTTTTAAAATTGCAGAGTATATTTAGCATAATTCTTAATGACCCCATTCTTAATGGCCCACCTACAATTTTTAGAATCGTAGGTGAGCATTGGCTTCAACTGAAAATCACCAGCTGCTTTAGCCTCTAGCAAGAGAGTCAGCCTGTTTTTTGAAGCTTTGAAACCAGGCATTTACTTCTTTCTAGCTATGAAAGTCCTAGATGGCATCTTCTTCCAATAGAAGGCTGCTTTGTCTTACATTGAAAATTTGTTGTTTGGGATAGCCACCTTTGTCAGTTATCTTAGCTAGATCTTCTGGATAACTTGTTGCAGCTTCTCCATCAGTACTTGCTGCTTCACCTTGTACTTTTATGATATAGAGATGGGTTCTTTCCTTAAGTATTGTGAACCAACCCGTGCTAGTTTCCAACTTTTCTTCTGTAGCTTCCTCACCTCTCACAGCCTTCACAGAATTAAAGAGAGTTAGGGCCTTGCTCTGGATTAGGCTTTGGTTTAGGGTAATGTTGTGGCATGTTTGATCTTCTATCCAGACCACTCGGATTTTCTTCATATCAGCAATATGGCTGTTTTACTTTCTAATCATTCATGTGTTCACTGGAGTAGCAATTTTAATTTTTTTCAAGAACTTTTCCTTTGCATACACAATGACATGCCTTCCTCACTAAGCTTAATCGTTTGATAGTTTTTCATTTATAATGTGAGATGTGCAACTCTTTCTTTCACTTGAACACTTAGAGGCCATTGTATGGTTATTAATTGGCCTAATTTCAATATTGTTGTGTCTCAGGTAATAGGAAGGCTGAAAGAGAAGGAGAGAGGTGGGGAACAGTTAGTTGGTGGAGTCAGAACATATAGAACGTTTATCAGTTAAGTTTGTTGTCTTATATGGGTGTGGATCGTAGCACTCCAAAACAATTGCAATAGTATAACATCAGAGATCACTGATCACAGATCACCATAGCAGATATCATAATAATGAAAAAGTTTGAAATACTGTGGGAATTGCAAAAATGTGACACAGAGACATGAAATAAGTGAGCATGTGCTGTTGGAAAAATGGCACCAGTAGACTACCAATAGACTTGCTCAACACAGGATTGCTACAAACCTTCAATGTGTAAAAAATGCGTTATCTGTGAAGTGCAATAAAGCAAAGTACAGTAAAGTAAGATATACCTGAAGTTGGCACTTATACAGAGGCGACTGAATAATCCCTAATAAGTACACTGGAACATATTTACTATTGAGAGGGATTTAGCATGAAGCAGTTCTTTTTTGACATTATTCGCTGTAATTGAGCTCCTGGAGTAATCAGCAGAAATGGCAGGGCCAACACAATATTACGGCTAAGGTCACAGAGCCAGTAAGTAGTAGAAAGGGGACTAAATCCTTTATAAGACAGTCTCATTCACCTTGAGGATATCATCTTATTGAGATTCCAGAATATCTATGACATTCATTTAATTCGCAATTTAAAAAACCAACCAGGGCTGGGCGTGGTGGCCTACGCCTGTAATCCTAGCACTCTGGGAGGCCGAGGCGGGCGGATTGTTTGAGCTCAGGAATTCGAGACCAGCCTGAGCAAGAGCGAGACCCCGTCTCTACCAAAAATAGAAAGAAATTAATTGGACAGCTAAAAATATATATAGAAAAAATTAGCTGGGCATGGTGGCGCATGCCTGTAGTCCCAGCTACTCGGGAGGCTGAGGCAGAAGGATTGCTTGAGCCCAGGAATTTGAGGTTGTTGTGAGCTAGGCTGACGCCATGGCACTCGCCCCAGGCAAGAGAGTGAGACTCTGTCTCAAAAAAAAAAAAAACCAACCAGTAAGACTAATTAGAACTCAGACAATAGGAATAGCATTTCATCTTTTTTTCTCTTACTTTGGGGATGGCAGCACCTGTGACACCACAAACTAAATGCGATACCTCAAAGAAAAGGCCTAGGTATTTAAGGGACGCCTTCTTCTCAAATATCTGTGGTTGTTACTTTCTAGTATTTCTCTAGGAATAAAGAAAATGTATATGTCATTTTATATCATAGGTCTGGGTGGACACTAAAGACTTCCTTTTCTTTTTTCTTCCTTTATTCTTTCCTGCCTTTCTTCCTTTTCTTTCTCACGCACACATGCTTTTTCCCCTCTCCTTTCTTTCTTTGATATTTTAAATGTTTATCAAGGTAATACTTGTAAATACTTTAAAAGTCCTATGGTTAAAAAAGTCATGGAACTACAAGACTCATAACAAAAAATATCTGGAGTATATTATAGCACACATACATACATACACACACACACACAAAAAAAATCTAAAAAAAAAAAAAAAAAAAAAAAAAAAAAAAAAAAAAAAAAAAAAAAAAAAAAAAGCAGTAGCCTCCCCAGAGCCTGAGATATCCTCCGAGACTTTTTTACTTGCTTCTTTTCATGTTTACCAAAACTTTCCCAAATAAAACATTGATACTACTATTTGTTGATTTATAAATTTTAAATAGTATCTAATATGAAAGATGAGAATTTAATACCTTATACTTTCTCTCCTCCAGCCTCTCAATATTGTTATGTTGCAACATTTTAAAAATTAAATCAGTGTTTCATGTTAACCTTATTTTGCTTTTACAAATGTGGCTTACTGCTGGATCAATTAGTCATATTATGATTAGATTTCCTTTTTTTTTGAGACAGGGTCTTGCTCTGTCAAGTGCAGTGGCATCATTAGAGTTCACTGCAATCTCAAACTCCTAGGCTCAAGTGATCCTCCTGCCTCAGCCTCCTGAGTAGCTGGGACTATAGGCATGCAATACCATGCCCGGCTAATTTTTCTATTTTTAGTAGAGACGGGGTCTTGCTCTTGCTCAGGCTGGTCTTAAACTCCTGGCCTCAAGCAATCTTCCTGCCTTGACCTCCCAAAGTGTTGGGATTACAGGCATGAGCCATTGCACCTGGCCACATTTTCTTTCTTACACAGTTTTTTGTTCTTCTTGAAATTAATAATTGCCTCAGTTCTTTGTTAGCCAGATTTTCTATATCCTTATCACTAATTGTTCCAGACTCGCCAACAGAAATGTAAAAATGCCGGAACTATTTTCAGCACAGTCAAACGTGTCAGAATCTCTGTCAGGTTCATTGGAAACGATCCCCTGGAGCACTTCTTTCTCAGTCTAAGTCCGCATGTAGCTGTCATCTTTCTTGGGACTTCCTTTTGCTTCTTTCCTAGGTTGGTTCCATGTCCTAAAACCTATATCCTTCCCTTCCTGCCTTCCCTCCCATATTTTGGGGGTACATGCGATATTTTGTTACATGTATAAAATGTGTAGTGATCAAGTCAAGGTATTCAGTGTATCCATAACCTCGAGGAGAGGGAAAGAGAGGAGGGAACAGCCAGTGGGTGCAGCAGCCAGAACACACACATTTATCAGTTAAGTTCACCGTTTCACATGGGTGTGGTTCATGGCATCCCAGAACAATGATAATGGTAACATTAAAGATCACTGATCACATATCACCATAACAGATACACCAATAATGGAAAAGTTTGAAATTATGGGAGAGTTACCAATATATGACACAGACACGAACTGAGCAGGTGCTGTTGGGAAGATGGTGCTAGTTCACTTGCTCAACACAGAGTTGCCACAAACCTTCATTTTGTGACAAAATGTGAAATTTGATGAAACAAAGCTTGTTAAAATGAAGTATGCCTATACTAGGAAGATTGGATTTTCCTGATTAGACAGTATTATGTCTTTTGGTACAGTAGTCCCCTCATATCCACAGGGGGTACGTTCCAAGATCCCCCAGTGGATGCCTGAAACTGCAGATACCACTGAACCCTATATGTTCAATTTTTTCCCCTATACATACATACCTTAAATAAAATTAAGCACAATAAGAGATTAACAACAACAATAATAAAATAAAACAACTATAATAATATACGATAATTAAAGTTATGTGAATGTGGTCTCTCTCTCTCTGAAATACCTATTGTACTGTACTCACTTATTTTCAGACCAGGATTGACCATGAGTAACTGAAAGCATGGATAAGGGAGTGTATACTCTACCTACAAATTTTTGTTCTTTTTGGTAGATACATTTTCAAAAAATGGCAGTTATATAAGTAAACCTTTTTCAAGTGAAACAAAAATTTGCTCAGCATGTTTTTTTTTTTTCCTTCCCATTTTTCTTCAAGCTTTATTTAAAAACATGGTGGTACATGCCTGTAGTAACCCCAGCAGGCTGAGGTGAGAGGATTGTTTGAGGCTAAGAGTTAAAGACCAGCCTGGGCAACATAGCGAGACCCCATCTCTACAAACAAAAATTAGCCAAGTGTGGTGGTGTGGGCCTATAATCTTAGGTACTTGTGAGGCTGAGGCAGGGGGATCACTTGAGCCCAGGAGTTGGAGGCTACAGTGAGGTACGATGGTGCCACTGTGCTCCAGCTTGGGTGACAGAGTGTGACACTGTCTCTTAAAAACAAACAAAAAAAATCAATCTTTTCCTTACAAAAAAGAAAAAATTATATTGTAAAAAGTTATTAGGACTTCTGTCTCGGAGATAGAACAATAGGGACTAAACTTACATTTCTGTGTCTGCCTAAAACAACTAAAAAATGGAGAAAATAAATAAAACAGCTGTTTTTAAAACTATAAAAAGTAGCAAGGTTTATATCCTTTTCCCCCCAGTAAGTTTAATATCTTACTAAAAGTCTCAGTTGTAATGTTTTCTTTGATATTCTTCTTTGTCTGCTTTAGGAAGTAACTACATAATTTGCCCTGGTATTTTTCTTCCTTAAGCATAGAATTAATCTGCTTTTCTGAGTCTTTAGGAAGAAACCGTTAGTTAATTTGCTATTTACATAGACTTATTTTTGTAGTCTACAGATCTAAATTATTCCTTTTAAACTCTGTTATATCAGACTCTAGTTTTTTGGTTCCATTTAATTTTAGGGTAAATAACCATTTTTACGTGTGAATATGTTGGTAACATTTTTTACAAGTATAATAAATTCTAAGATACCAGCCTAAGTTTTTTTTTTTTTTTTTTTTTAAGACAAAGCCTATCTCTGAAATTCCTAAATGTTTTGCTTTACCAAATATTATTTGAAATTAGTAGATCTCAACTGGTCTGGGCACCAACTAATTATTTTATAGAGAGAAACTTTGCTGTGATATTTTTAAGAACTTGACTTACATTTGAACATTGTTCTATGTATGTTCAGAATGTTAACTTACTTTCCCCAAAAAGCCAGTAAAACTCCCTTTCCACACTTTTTTGTTTTTATTTTACTTTATAAGTGCTGCTTTACAAACTGAAGTATTAAGTCTGTGATATGGTCATTGTTGATTTCAGCTAAGATTTTACAGTATTCTTCATTAATTTTTATAATTTACAAAGCACTTTGATTTATGTTCTTATATTTAATATATGTGAGATAAAAACAGCATAATAAAATGAGCACTCATGAAACTACCACACAGCTTAAGAATTAAAACATTAGTAATATCATTGCATCCACCTATATTTTTCTTCCTATATCATTCCTTATCTTTCCTCTAGAAATAATCACTATCCCACATTTTGAATTTATTATTCCCATGGTCTTTAAAAATTTTTATCATGTGTGATAAATAAACAATACTTTACTTTTAATTTTTTCTTAGGTTTTATGGAAGTATCAGTGTTGCCTTTTAAGATTTACCCATATTATTGTATGTGTAGTTCATTTACTTTTACTGCTATATAATAACCTGCGTGAATATGCCAGAGTTTATCGATTTTATGTTTAAGGACATTTGGGTTGCATCTAGTTTTTTGCCATTATGAACAGTGATATATCGAACATTTTTGCATATGTTTATTGGTCTACAGGTTCAAGGATCTATGTAAGGTGTATACTTGGAAGTGGAATTGCTATGGTATAATAATACGTGCATTTTCAGCTTTACGTTTATTCCTTCTTCAGATATACCCCGTTTTTGTTTAGGATTTTCAAAATTGAGGTGAAATTTACATAACATACAATTAACCATTATAAAGTGTACAATTCAGTGGCATTTAGTACATTCACAAAAGTGTGCATCTGTCATCTCTCTATAGTTTCAAAACTTCTGTCACCCTAGAACAACACCCCATTCCTCCCGCCCCCAACCCCTGGTAACCACTAATCTTTCTGTCTCTATGGATTTGCCCCCTATTTGAGATATATCATATAAAAGGAATCATGTGACTTTTTGCGACTAGATTCTTAGTGTAATGTTTTCGAGGTTCTTCCAACTTGTAGCATGTATCAGTACTTCCTTTCTTTTTATGGCTGAATAATACTCCATTTCGTGTGTGTGTGTGTGTGTGTGTGTGTGTAATGTGCCACAATTTGTTTATCCATCCATTGATAGACATTTGACTTATTTCCTTTTGACTATTATGAATTATAAATAATGCTGCTGTAAGCATTTTTGTACAAGTTTCTGTGTGGACATATGCTTTTATTTCTCCACCTAGGAATAGAGTTGCTAATGCTCACTTTTTGATGATTTCTCATTTCTCGATTGCTGATTTTTTTGATACATAGTTTTTGTTGTTGTTTAACATTTCTCCTTATAATAATTCCAGTATCTGCAGTATCTGAAATCTTTGGGGATGTAAATGATTTTATGTCTTTTCTTCATTGAGCCTTGTTTTTATTTGCGCATGCTTTTTTTTTATTGCAAGTTTATATTTGATCTTATTCTATTGGACTCTTAAGGGCCTAAATTGGGGATTCTTTGCTCCAGAAAAAATTTATTTTGCTTTTGCTAGGTGCCAGGATATGCCACTAACCTGGGAACACTTTAGCTCCTTTCCAACATGTGTATTTTTAGAATAGATTAGACACTTTCCAGCCTAATGTAGCAGTTTCTGGTTTAGCACCCCACCTTGCTGCTGGCCCAGGGCTTTCTGATTCATCTCAGAGCTGATAATGGCCTGCAGGGTAACCTTGTTTTTTCACCTGTTTATTGCATTCTGTTCCTACTCTTGTGTCAGTTTTTTTTTGTTTTTTTTTAAGAAATAGGGTCTCACTATGTTGCCCAGGCTGGAGTGCAGTGGCTATTCTCAGGCATGATCATAGCACTATAGTCCTAAACTCGTAGGCTCAAGTGATCCTCCCACCTCACTCAGCCTCCTGAGTAACTGGGACTACAGGCACACACTACCATGCTTCATTTCACTTTTTTGTTTATTTTTGAGATTGCTAGGCACCCAAGCAATAGGAACATTGTGTTAAATTGCTTTATCTAGGTTCTAGTTATTTTGTGGTGGGAGAGTCCTTTTGACTAGCTCACTGAATAGAAGAGATCTTTGTAGATCTTGCACAGTTTCCTGTGGGTAAAACATGTACATTTAGAAATCTAGTGAGTTTTTCTGAAGGAAATTTGTACTGGGAATACTTTTAAAAGAATAATACACTTATAAAGTACAAATTTGAGTACTGCTATTGTTCTCTTCTTATACATTCATTGCGTAAGTTTTGTTGTTAACTATTCTCTGGAAGCAAAGGATTAAATCTAAATAATTTATGCCATAAATTTCTATTATGGTTTCACTTTATGTTGAAAAAATTCCACAAAAATGGCCCTTGTTTGGACTTTCCCAAAGAGATGTAAATTTTGAGAAACAATAATAGCTAATATTTATGGACTACTTGTGTGTGCTGACTCTAAGTGTGTTTTTATGTTTAATTCTCACAAATACTCTGAAGGAGGTGTCTTTATTCCCATTTTATGCAGGAAGAAAAAGGCACAGGAAGTCAAGTATACTTTTCTAAGGCCACAAAGTTAGTACATGACAAAGCTAGGATACAAACCCGGGTAGTCTGGCCTCAGAGCCCATGTGATTCAAAACTGTGTTTCATTGTAGTAAATGAGAAAGTTTAGAAGTAGCAGGTAATGGTAGATTTAAATGGATTATTTTAAGTGGTTTTCTTAATTTTGAGAAAAATACTAATTGACTGATTTTAGTAACTTACGGTGGATATTTTGGTGGTGTTTCTGATTTTATTTATGTCCCATTTATCAGCCATTTTAGGGAAGTATATTTTATATAGAAAGAATTCTTATAAAACTGAAACTTACCCTTTTACACCCAAAATGTATTTCATTGCACCATTTTTTTTACCATTTTAACAGCTGTATTGAATTGTGTTTTATATATCATAAATTCACTCATTTCAAGTGTACAACTTAATGATTTTTAGTAATCTAACTGAGGGATCCAGCTATCACTGTAAATCAGGTTTAGAACATTTTTATCCTTCCAATAAAAATCCTTCTTGCCCACTTACAGGAAATCTTGTTCCTTCCTTGAGCCCCAGGCAACCACTAAACTATTTTCTATCTCTAAAAATATGTCTTTTCTGGACATTTCATAAAAATGAAATCATAAAATACATGTTTTTGTGTCTGGCTTCTTTCACTTAACGTGATCCCAAAAAGATTCATCCATGACATAATATGTTTTAATAGTACTTTTTTTGTTGCCAAATAGTTTTCCATTGCATAGATATGCCACATTTTATTTATCCATTTACCTGTACCATTTTTAAAATGTTTGTAGACTAGATCAGATATTTGCCAACCTTGCTAAGTGTGATACAGTATAGTGGCCACAACACAGTGAGTTGCGTTCTTGTTTCTGCATTTTATAGTTTTTTCCTTCTCCTCTGTCTACCATCTATTTTTGCTACTGTTAGTGTGCCTACCTCTACCAGCATCTCTCCACCACTTTTATTTTAAAAAGACCCTGACTTAATCCTAGGGATATTTTCCATCAATAAAGTTGGAAGAAAAATATGAACATTGTTGAACTTCATTTTGGCCACTTCGAAACTCATTTGGGCCTTTCCTGTACTTTAAGCTATTTTCCAGGCTTCTATATAAGAGACGTATTAAAGGTTTATTTATTTTATCATCCCGCTTGTGATTAGTACTTTTTTTTTTTTTTTGAGACAGAGTCTCACTCTCTTGCCTGGGGCGAGTGCCGTGGCGTCAGCTTAGCTCACAGCAACCTCAAACTCCTGGGCTCAAGCAATCCTACTGTCTCAGCCTCCCGAGTAGCTGGGACTACAGGCATGCGCCACCATGCCCAGCTAATTTTCTCTCTATATATTTTTAGCTGTCCAATTAATTTCTTTCTATTTTTGGTAGAGACGGGGTCTCGCTCTTGCTCAGGTTGGTCTCGAACTCCTGAGGTCAGGACGATCCGCCCGCCTCGGCCTCCCAGAGTGCTAGGATTACAGGCGTGAGCCACCGCGCCCGGCCTACTTTTTTATGAGGCATTTGGGATACAAGATATGACTAAAACACTAGGTTTGAATTAGTCAAACATGTATCTGAAAAAAAAGGCAGAAGTACTAGTACATGAGTAATGTATCTTTACTAGTTAACGTCTCTTACACATAATGATAAGCATTTACACAAAATTTTGGTTAAACTTTTCTTATTCCAATCATGTGAACATTTATCACATTTTCCTTATTAAAGTCATGTTGGAATTTAAGTTGTAGTATGTTCTTTATTAGAAAGATTTAATAAAAGACTTTGCTTATACGGCATGTTTAGGAAGAATGAAAACTACTCTCTTGAAACTCATCTTCTGTTTAAACTTTGATGTTAAAGGTGCTTCTCAGAATGAAGATGGCTCCAGGCCAAAGGATGAAACAAGGTAAGAGTTGACTGATTGTCCTGTCATTCTGTAAACAAAGGAGAATTAATAAAGATTCATTTTAGCTAAAACTTCAAGTTCAGATTGATATAAGAATAAATTTGTGTGAAAAACAATTTAGAACTCAAGGTAAGAAGGGAAATTTGTGTGTCCAGTCTGCAGTCCTCCACTCTACCAGCTGAGCTATTGAAGGTTATGCTAGAAGGAAAATATTTGTGAAAGATTGAAGACTCTTATATGGTTGTAGCTATCTACAGTAGGCCAAGGATAACCAAATTCTGATACTTACTTCAACTTCAAATATATCAGGGTGGGTGCGGTGGCTCATGCCTGTAATCCCAGCACTTTTGGAGGCTAAGGTGGGAGGACTGCTTGAGCCAAGAATTTTGAGACCAACCTGGGTAACATGGTGAGACCCCTATCTGTACAAAAAATAAGAAATTTTGCCAGGTGTGCTGGTGCTGCACCTGTAGTCCCAGTTACTCAGGAGGATCACTTGAGCCCCAGAGTTGGAGGTTGCAGTGAGCTGTGATTGTGCCACTGCACTCCAGCTTGGGAGACAGAGCAAGACCATGTCTCCAAAAAAAAGGGAAAGTAAGTAAATGTATCACCACCTTTCCAAAGGCAGCGAGTTCCAAATCCCAGGGTCATCACTGGGCTATTAAGCTTCTTTTCTAGGAAAGCTGGGATAGGAGCTTTACGTATATGTGAAGGTCACC
Organism: Indri indri; assembly: GCA_004363605.1. NCBI lineage: Eukaryota > Metazoa > Chordata > Mammalia > Primates > Indriidae > Indri > Indri indri. Next base: position 7,907 of record RJWJ010019459.1, on the reverse strand, counting down.
ACTAGCTGTGGTGTCTTCTGGGCCTTCATTACAAGGGACAGAAATTTGTACCAACTGTTTGCTCTTAGCTTAGATTTAGCACTTTTGTGTGCCTGTCTTTAGGTTTGGGCCTAAAAACTGTTCAACGCCTTGGGATATGTTAATTGATGTAACAAACTTTGCGTATTGGTTATCCTGGAAACTGATATATAATAGGACATAAAATTAGAAAAGGAGATGATTCTGCTCTTAATGTTTTAAGTGACATGCCTTAGCTACAGAGTGCCGTGGTTATACAATTCCACTGGATATTTTGTTTTTCCCAAAGTAGGTAAGTACTGGGTAGGAAGATGATGAACTATAGGAGGAGTAGTTAGAAGGGCAGAAGAACCAGAAAATCAGTGTCACAGAATATAAGAGAAAATTAAAGACAACTTATCAAGATCTTCAGGAAAATCAAAGTTGATAAAACTTTGTGTCTTACCTAATGGAAATCTACCTTCATAGAGTCACTTCTGTGACAAAGAATCATCTCCTATACTAATTTCACAAGAGATAGAATAATGAGTAGTAGTAACTTTTTGCCCGAAGAATAACTTTTATTTTTCACTGTGATTAGAAAGCAATAGAAAAGGTTTTGTTTTTCTTTTTCTTTCTTTTTTTTTTTTTTTTTTCATTTCAGCATATTATGGGGGTACAGATGTTTAGGTTACGTATGTTGCCTTTGCCTGCCCCCTCCCCCCCGAAAAGGTTTTTAAAATTACATAAATATCTATGTAGGCTGAAGATGACTTATGCCTTTTTTTAGTATTATGTTTAATAGGAGATTTCTTGAATTCCTGAAATATCCCCCATAAAATGTTTTAATATTTAGCTTGCTTTGGTCAGTTAACTCTTTTGCATAATAAGCCTTTATCTGCATTAGTAAGTGGGAATGTGGTAGAATTTTATATGCTCTTTAAAAGGTTCTGTTATGCCACTGTGTTGTTGCTTATTTGTTTTTTTGCAAGTCTCTTTCTTACAGTACAATCATGAAATTTGTACTCTGGACACCTATAAACTTCTTTTTTTTTTGAGACAGAGTCTCACTCTCTTGCCTGGGGCGAGTGCCGTGGCGTCAGCCTAGCTCACAGCAACCTCAAACTCCTGGGCTCAAGTGATCCTTCTGCCTCAGCCTCCCGAGTAGCTAGGACTACAGGCATGCGCCACCATGCCTGGCTAATTTTTTTTTTCTATATATATTTTTAGCTGTCCAATTAATTTTCTTTCTATTTTTTTGGTAGAGACGGGGTCTCGCTCTTGCTCAGGCTGGTCTCGAACTCCTGGGCTCAGAACGATCCGCCCGCCTTGGCCTCCCAGAGTGCTAGGATGCTTGACAAATCTTTGAGTGTGTCTTTTGTGTTAAGTATGAATTCTTATGCATTTGCTTTTAATGAAGAGCACACACACCTCTGAAATGGTGGGTTTGAAAAGCACTTTGTAAGCTGTCAAATGTTATTACACAATAATGTGTAGTAGTCTTGGCTGTGACTACCTTTTCCCCTTTGCTTTTGTTGGCAGATTTCATAACTGTAAAACTGAAAGACAGGGCAGCATACAGCTAGTGAATAAAGGCTTTGCATCCACTTCTCCTCCCCCCATAGTTATCATTTAGGAAGTTTACTAAACAGCCTTAGGTTATTTTACCTTTTTATCCTAATTCAAACATTAGTTTTGTTGATCTGCTTTCCCCATAGTATGTGTGGATATTTTATATTTCTGTCATTTTTATCAAGTACCAAGATGATCGGTGCCTAGTGTTCTAAGATTTGGTTGTTATATGTGCCTTCTTGATTGTTACTCTTTGATTTGAGTATTTTTTATGACCTTATTTTACTAGCATCTTGGCTTTTTGGGGTTCTGTATCCTGTCCATAAACATCTGAGCTTATGTATAGATCAGATATATATATGTATGTTGAAATAAGCAGAAGTTTGAAAGATTGTGGAAGAAGGAAGCAAAGCCATAGCACATAATTAGTGCTAACTGCTTTTCAAAGCTAACGGTGGTGTTTGTGGTTTCACTGACAATTCTGTATTGTGTACAGATTACCAAATTAGTTTTCAAATCTATTTCCAGTTTTAGCTTTACACCTTATTAAAAGAAGTAAAATTAACCACCAGTGCTATTTTAGTATGGCCGTGATTCTTAAACTTTAGAATACATCAGAATCACCCCAAGGATTTGTTAAACACAGATTGCCAAGTCTCATGTACGATTCCCGATTGGTAAGGTCTGGGGTGGGGCTCAAAATTTGCATTTCTAGCAAGTTTTCAGGTGATACTGATACTGTTACACCAAGGCCTATACTTCGAGAACCACTGTGGTTAGACACACATTTTCTCAGATTACAACAAACTATTACGGAAAATCTTTCCAGTTATATCACGAAGTCTGTTTCTCTAAAGTCCAAGCTTGTAGAACTTGCTGGAAGTGCCACTCCATCTTAAGCTTATACCATTTTACTTCACAGCTAGTTTGAATCTTGTTTCTTCTTGACAGTTTTTTTCTTTATGTTTAGTATTAGAAAATAATACATGATTGTTTTAAAAGATGTAAAGTAGTATATAAAACAAAATGTGTAAAGGCTTCATGGAAGAAATAACATTTGACCTGTGACCTTAAAAAAGGTTGTAATTTGGACATGCATATCTTTGAGGACTTGGAAGGAGGAAGGGATTCTAAGCAAAAGGAAGAAGAACAAAGTCATGGAGGTGGGGAAGACCACAGGGTGTTTCATAGGAGATCTCCAGTCACAATGTTTGGCTAAAGATACAGTAATTGAAAGGGAGAAATGGCAGATGATGAATTTGAGAGTAGACTCAATCAGTTAGTACTCGTTGCCTCCTATGTGCTAGGTACTATGCTGAGCACGTCTCTTGTTCTTTCAGTTAATCCCTAAACATTTATATGAGGCAGGTACTACTGTGTCATTCTTATAGGTGATGAAAAAACTAAGGCTCAGAAAGGGAAAGAAACTTGCCAGAGTAATGGTGTAAGTGGCACAGTTGAACCTGGGACTGCCTTATCTTCAGAGCCTGAGCTCATAGCTCTCATGCTTTACTGCCTCCTGAAGTTGAGAGGATATCGCATAAGTAAGTGCTTAGTCCTCAGTAAATGTTAGTTATTTTTAGTATTAGATAGGTTAGGGCCAGATGGAGGTTTTGGTTTGCAAGTAAAGGCTTATAGATTTTCTTTTTTTAATGGAGACGAATGTCTTTTAAAATATTTGAATAGGGGATTGGTATGGTCAAAACTGCATAGGTAAAGTTATTTTTATTAGTGGTCATAGTTTGCATTATGTGGTGGTGAGTGAAGGTTGAAAGACCTATGTGGGAAGTTGTTATAGTAATCCACTGAGAGGTAACAAAGACTAGAATGGGGCAGTGGTTATGGAAGAGTATAGGGAAAATATGAACGTGGGATCAGTGGGACTTAGATATTGAGTGTCAAAAGGCACAGAGAGAAAAAACATATATACAGTGTCAAAAGTAAAATTGCCTGGGAAGGATAGCAGTATCACCCATAGAACCAAAACACAGGAGGGAAGGGAGAGTTTAGGAGTGAGGAAGGACCTTTCTAAATCTCCTGCGTTTAGATGGTAATTTGATACCAGAGGATGGGAGTGAGACAAACAGTAGAGATTCTGATTTGGGAATCATTCTCAGAGATAACCTTTGAAATCATAGAATTTCAGTTCCTAGGAGAAAATCTGTGGAGAAGGAAAAGGAGGACAAGAAAGAACCATAGGGACCTATATTTAGTGCATGGGAGGAAGAGGACAAACCAAAGAAGGGAAAGTTAGAAGTGGGAGTACAAGATCACAAAAGCAGAAATAAGGTAATAGAAAAATGTGTTTTAAAAGATGGGATGTTTAACACTATCAAATGCTACAGAAGAGAGGGAGATCTTAGATTAATAAACTGGGGAAAACTGGCTGTTTGGAAAAGAAAAATCAGTGCCTTAGTTTATCCCAAGATCAAAGTAGATGCCAAGTTGGTTTTTAAATTGATTTCAAAAAATGAAACTATAAAACTTTTAGAAGAAAATATAAATAGTTAATTCATTGCTGAATAAATTTTATTATATAGAAATATAAAACTTACATATTTAAAATAAAAACAAAATATTTAACCATTTAATATTTATGATAGATGATGAGTATCCTCAGATTGTAAAGTGCTCTTACAAGTGAGGAAAACTATTCTCCTATAATAGAAAAATGTACAAAAAACATATATACAGTTCATGAAAAAACTCAAATGGCCTGTAGTTATATGAAATATTGTTCAACTTCATTAAAGAAAATAGCATAAACATTTTTATTTACCAACTTGGCAAAGATTTTAAAACTTTATGGTGAAATGGGCATTTTCATATCCAGTTGATGAGAGAACAGATCAGTTATGACCTTTAAAAAATATTTTTTTTGATAACTCATTACTTGCCCACCGCCATTTCTTTCTTTCTTTTTTCTTTTTTTTTTTAACAATTTAGCAATCAGTATTTCAGCCTTCAAAATATTTACAAGCTTTGGCCCAGCTATTCTATTTTGGTAATCTGTCTGAAGGAAATCAAAAATATTAATACAAAGCAAAGACCAGTAAAAAGAAAATGATTAAATTATAGTATGTCCCTGTGATTTACACTCATTCAAAATGTTTTTGAATAATCTAAGGGAAATGCCCAGATTAAGGAGTAACAAAGCAAATAAAACCCTACCCAGGGTATGAAACCATTATACATTGTATGATTGCAGTCATACCCAGTGAAAAAGGGCTGCCAGGAGATACTCCCATATCTTAGTGGTAATTATTTTCAGGATGTGGGATTGTAGGTAATTTTCATTTTATAATTAGAAATTACCTTTTCACTTTGAAAGTCTTTTTGAAAAATTAAAATGCACTGTCTACTTTAGTTGCATAATATAAAAATGAAGGAAAGGGGAATGAGAAAAAACAGTTTGAGGAGCATTTAGGATTGATGAAGCATTTTAGGTTGGGGGGTTTGATTTTATTTATTCTGAGGGGAAGGATCTAGAAGAAGGAATATGATGAAGATACAAGAAAGGCATTAAATAATACTGGAAAGTCCTAGAGGATATAGTCTGCAACAAGGACGCATAGACAAATTAGCCTTGAAGAAGCAGAGAGAGACTTTTTCAGACATGGGAAACAATGAAGATAGTGACACAAAGAAATTTTAAGGTAAAGAAGAAAGTTGAGGGACAGCAGATTATTGTCATTTTCGAGAAGAGGAATTTCCAAGCAGTATAGGTAGCCTAGTTGAAGTTGTTAAATAATATGAACTATAGCCCATTTTGCCTCAGTTTCTTTGACATAATCCAGCTTTAGGAAGTCGAATACTGCCCATATAGAAAGATATAGAATGAAAACACAATTTTAATTTTTTTATTTTTCCTAGGTCTGTATGATCATATGGGACCCAGTAAGCACTCTTTTTTCCTACCAAATTATTAATTTTTTTATTACTGTTAATTTTAACACCAGCATATTAATCTCATTGAACCTATGGTGTCACTATTAGGTTGTCATTGTCATCTGTTATTTCTAATTCCCTGTCTCTCAGGAAACTTGAGCAGTATACCATCTTTTTAACAAGGGGAGGGGTGGTTGGGGGCAGCCTGAACAACATAGCAAGACCTAGTCTTTATTAAAAATAGAGAAATTAGCCAGGTGTGATTGTGTGCACCTATAGTCCCAGCTACTCGGGAGGCTGAGGCAGGAGGATCACTTGAGCCCAGGAGTTCAAGGTTTCAGCGAGCTATAATCTTTGCCGATGCCACTGAACCCTAGCCCGGTGACAGAGTAAGACCTGGTTTTTATTTTTATTTAAAAATAAAAAACAAGGGGAAAAAGATTTTTTATATTGTGAGTCATGGGAAGTGAAAACCTCAGAACTTTTCCTTACTGGGCCCAGTGGAAAATTTATCAGGACCTTTTGTAGAACAGTCTGCTTCTTTAATATGCTACCTTACCTAGTTTATTTGCTCTGTTAAAATACACCCAGCTTCTCAACTGGAACATTCTTTAGTATTACATTTTGGCCACAAAGAACAGTAGTGGAAAAAGTAGATGGAGGGATTAGTTGTAGTGAAAGGATTGCTGGGGGAGGGAAGGCCGTTGGGCAAGGGGGAAGGAATTATTATAAAAGTACTAGGGAAAACAGCCTATAATGAAGCCCAAGTGAGACTTGAAGGGAGCTGATGAACTGGGAAGATTGGGAGATCAAAGATCATGATGAGACTGAATAAAATATAATGTAGGAGGCAGGTAGAATGAATAGGAAGTTGTATTTGGAGGGTTTTAGAGTTCAAGATCTAGGAAGAGGAGCAATTTTAAGTATCAAGGAAATTTAAGGAATCAGAACTATGTAAGTTGACAGATGACAACAGTGTGAAACGGAGATCAGGATGTTAGAAGGTCCTGCTATGTTCCTGGTGAAAAGAAGTTAAAAAATATTTTAAAAATTAAAAAATATATATAAAAAAGATGTTAGAAGCGTGAACAGCATGGGTGTTAAAATCCCCCAATTTTAATCCTCATCAACAAACCATAGCATTTTTGGAATCCAGTTTCTTCTGCACCTTTATCATGGCAGATTTATCTCACATCCTTAATGTTCCTCCTCCCTTGCATATCCCTAAAACTTGTCTATCACTGGATGTGCAGTTTAGTATGAATTTTCTAAACTAAAGGTTTTTAGGAATCATGTAGTCAAGATAATGAATTTTGAGGTACAGAAAGATTAAGTAACTTTTCTTTGGTCATGTAACTCGTCAGTAGCAGAGTCAGACTTAGAAACCTCAATTTCCCACTTTTGGTCCATGCTACCAATTGTTACCTGTCATTTAAAGAGCAGCAAGAACCCTTCTTTCAAACTAATTAGTAATCTTTTTTTTCTGTATCCCAAGTCATCAAGCAAAGTAATCTCTTAAAATAGAATGGAGAGGCCATACTCAGAGTCTCAAATTGAGTTTGGAAACCTCAAGTAGAGGAAGGGGAGCAATGTCAAAAAGGACTGTCCTTCATTCAGACCATATTCTTGGGTGGTTTAGCCTTCCTACAGGCAGTCAACACTAATTAGGTGCTGACTGCCAGTTACTGAGGTGTTCCCTTTATTCAAAATAAGCATTCAACGAACCCCCAAAGCATTGCTTGTTATACCTTACAGTCTCTACATGTAATCTGAGGATGTTGTTAAAATGCTAGTTCTGATACAGTACGTCTGGAATGGGTTCCAAGATTGTGCATTTCCGGTAAGTTCCTATGTGGTACCCATGCTTTTGTTCCAAAGATCACACTTTGAGTAGAAAAGCTCTAAAGGATTTCTGGGAAACATAGTTTGAAAATAATTTTTAAAATATAAATATTTGAGGAGATAGATATGTTAATTAGCTTCACTCCAGTAATTATTTCACTATGTATATCAAAATATCATGTTGTATACTTTAAATATATACAACTTTTATTAAAAATAAGATAAAAACACAGCAGTACATGTATTATGAGGGGAAAAACCCAATTTGATACATGGTTCTGCCTCTCTATTTCTTGAACGTATTAGATTTTATTTTGTTCAAGCTTTTCCTGAAAGTCCTAGAAGTATTCGTTAACACTGTGTAGTGGTTTTCGGGTAGTAGATATCAGAGCCTTAGCTGAGGCATCTCTTAAACTGGCTACTCTTGCTCTTGTTTCTAATCCATGACTAGATCCCCCCTGGGAAAAAGGTATCAACTATATTTAGCTGACAATAGTAGTAGCAGTTTTCAACGTCACATTTCCTATTAGTGTCTTTCCCCCTTCTCTTTCCCTCTAATTGATGTCATTGATTTGAAGAAAACACAGCTTCTTAAAAAAAAAGAAAGA
>RJWJ010019458.1:0-30223 GCA_004363605.1 Indri indri | reverse complement strand
TTTATTTATTTATTTTTTTATGGAACGCTTCACGAATTTGTGTGTCATCCTGGCGCAGGGGCCATGCTAATCTTCTCTGTATCGTTCCAATTTTGGTGTATGTGCTGTTGGAGTGAGCACACATAGTTTAGATAATATTTAGTAGTAACACAAAATTTTTCAGATTGAACTCTACAGGAATCTGAATTTTTCAGTGTAATTATTTCCATGTAATACTTGAATTGTTTTGTTGTGTTAAAATTACATTAAAATGAATTATCTTATATATCACATTCCCACTTTTGGCAGACTCGTTGGTTGATTTTACCCAGGGACTAAGCATAGCAAGTTGGTTGTTTGTAGGACAAGAAACAGAGCGAAACTGAAATCCAACTTCTCTGCTTTGGAAAATAACTTCTCTGAACAGAAAAGAAGGAGCAATACCTTGACATCCTTCTTGCTAAAAGCATGGCTGACTTTCTACTGGTTTACACTGATACTGTTCCACTCAGTGTGAAACTATTAAAATTCTTCTAAAAATGTTGGTCACTAACTACTACCGTGGCACTGCCAACCCCGCCTTACCCGCTATGTCCCCATACTCAACCCTCGATTTCTCTGTCCCGGGGCTAGAGCAGGCCTGCGCTCTGGTGAGCAGCTCTGCCAGCCCCTTGGTGCTCGGTGCCCATTTGGTCTCCCTGGTTTGCCAGCCTGCCATCCCACAGACAACTTTCTGAGGCTACTCGAGAGAACCACAGTGCACACAGGGTACTGAACTGGTTGTTACATATTTTAAGTATCACTTTTAGCTAAAGCCTTTTATTATTTTCTCTTGTTTGGAAGTTTAGATGACTTTAGTAGGGTTATTGGGACGAGCATGGACTTCAGAGTGAGGCCGCTTCAGATCAAGTTCATGTCTGTCCCGTGTTCTAGGCAAACTCTAAGGCCCAGTGATTTCATGTGTCAAATGAAGATGATGATAATGATATCTACCTCATGAGATTGGTGAGAGGATTAAATGAGATCATCTTTCAATGCCCAGACATCTAAGTTTCCCATGCAGAACTCTATTTTCTCTGCCAAACCTGCCAAAGCTACTCCTCACACTGTTCTCTCCATTTCAGTTCCTGGCACCACCATTCACATTTGATTAGATCCCCAAACCAGAAGTCATTCTTAATTCTTTTCTTTCTGTTTTATTTTTTAATTTTTATTTTTAAAAAATAGTTTCCGCCGGGCGCGGTGGCTCACGCCTGTAATCCCAGCACTCTGGGAGGCCAAGGCGGGCGGATCATCCTGAGCTCAGGAGTTCGAGACCAGCCTGAGCAAGAGTGAGACCCCGTCTCTATCAAAAATAGAAAGAAATTAATTGGACAGCTAAAAATATATATAGAAAAAAAACTAGCCGGGCATGGTGGCACATGCCTGTAGTCCCAGCTATTCGGGAGGCTGAGACAGCAGTATCGCTCGAGCCCAGGAGTTTGAGGTTGCTGTGAGCCAGGCTGACGCCACGGCACTCGCCCCAGGCAAGAGAGTGAGACTCTGTCTAAAAAAAAAAAAAAAAAAAATAGTTTCCATGATCCTTTAACTTCATCCATGTACATATTTTTGTAACTTTTTGCCATTGTTTTTCGTTTTTAATTCTCATTTGTATGTTTAAAAAAAATCTCATCTTTTAACTTTCTCACTTCGTAGTTTGTGACCTATAATCATCATCTTTTACATTTTTTATTTTTCATGTTTTTATTCATTGATTTCGTGAGAGGAAAAAGGTTTTTTTCTCCTCTATCCTCCTAGGTTCACTGGCTGGGTCTTTGAATCAAATTTATAAGAAACAGAAAAAAAAAAAAAAATCCAGGGGCATTCGCAAAGAAATGAAACTTAGGAGTCTTTTCTTTCAAGAATGAATGCAACCGTTAATATCTAACCACCAGAAACGGGGTCTCCATTCAAGACAGATGTTAAATCCAACCACTTTATGCCAGCTCCATCACTGTCACCCTAGTTCGGCAATCCTCAAACTTTGTGGTCTCAGGATCCCTTTACATTCTTGGAAACAACTGTGAACTCCAAAGAACTTTATTTATATGGGTTATATTAATATTTATCATAAGTATTAGAAATCAGAGCTGAGACAATTTTTTTTTCCACATCAGACAGGTAATGTGCTGACAGCGTAACAAGGTTTGAGGGAGGCACGTCTCATACAGGCTTGTGAAACCCCAATCATCACACTTATGAACTACAAAAGGATATAGAACTGAAACAAATTTAAAAATACTTATTTATTCATTAAAAATAATGCTAGGCTGGGCACAGTGACTTATGCCTATAATCCCAGCACTGTGGGAGACCTAGCCAGGAGGATTGCTTGAGACTGGTCTGGGCAACACAGTGAGACACTGTGTCTGAAAATAAAATAAAAGAGGCTGGGTGTGGTGGCTCACGCCTGTGATCGTAGGTCTCTGGGAGGCCAAGGAGGGAGGATAGCTTGAGGTCAGGAGTTCAAGACCAGCCTTAGCAAGAGCGAGACCCCATCTCTACTGAAAAAAAAAAAAAAAATTAGCCGGACAACTGAAAATAGAAAAAATTAGCCAGGTGTGGTGGCATGTGCCTATAGTCCCAGCTACAAGGGAGGCTGAAGCAGGAGGATCGCTTGAGCCCAGGACTTAGGTTGCTGTGAGCTAGGCTGACGCCATGACACTCTAGACTGGGCAATAGAGAGAAACTCTGTCTCAAAAAAAGAAAAAAGAAAAAAAAGAAAAAGAAAAAAATAATGAAATAAAATTATCAACAAAAAAATTTTTTAAAGTCTATAACATGTTAACCACCATTTAAAATATGTGGCCATATTTTTAAAAATTAGAAGAGTGGTATTACTTTACTTTCTTGCCAATCTCTTTGATATCTGGCTTAATTTTTTTGAAAGTTAGGTTTTCATATTTACTTCTGCATTCATAATCTGCTGCAAATCACATGTCATGTAGCCTCTGGAAGACTCTGCTATACTCATGAAAGAATGAGAATAATGAAGGCAAATAACGTCTTAGTGTTACTATGAAAACAGTTTCGATCTTGCAGACCCACTAATATGTCTCAGAGATTTCCAGGGGTCCCCAGACCACACTTTTTAACATGTTTTTTAATTGAGATATAATCCACATACCCTAAATTTTACCCTTTAAAGATACACAGTTCAGTGGTTTTTAGTTATTCACGAAGTTGGAAAACAATCATCGTTACCTAATTCCACAACATTTTCTTGACTCTATTATCAGTCATTACCCATTCTCCCTCCCACTAGGCCCTGGCAACCACTAATATACTTTCTATTTCTATGGATTTGCCAATTCTGGACACTTCACATAAATTGAATCATACAACATGTGGTCTTTTCCATCTGGCTTCTGTCACTTAACGTAGTATTTTCAAAGTTTATCTATGTTGTAACAGGTATCAGTACTTTGTTTCTTTTTATGCATGAATAATATTCCATTATATGGATATATCACATTTTATTTATTCATTCATCAGTCAATAGACACTTGGGTTGGTTCTCCCTTTTGGCTATTATCAATAATGTTGCTAAGTACATTAGTGTACAAGTTTTCACATGGATAAATGTTTTCAATTCCCTTGGGTATATACCTAGGCATAGAACTGCTGGGTTATATGGTAACTCCATGCTTAACTTTTTTTTTTTTTTTTTGAGACAGAGTCTTGCTCCGTTGCCTGGGCTAGAGTGCCATGGCGTCAGCCTAGGTCACAGCAACCTCAAACTCCTGGGCTCAAGCAATCCCTCTGCCTCAGCCTCCCAAGTAGCTGGGACTACAGGCATGGGCCACCATGCCCGGCTAATTTTTTCCATATATTTTTAGTTTTCCAGCTAATTTCTTTCTATTTTTAGTAGAGATGTGGGTCTCACTCTTGCTCAGGCTGGTCTTGAACTCCTGACCTTGAGCAATCCTCCGGCCTCGGCCTCCCAGAATGCTAGGATTACACATGTGAGCCAGCACGCCCGGCCAACTCTTTTTATATTTAACTTTTTGAGGAACTCCCAAATTGGTGAGGCCACACTTTGAGAAATGCTTCCCCAGTCTGAGCCACCTTCATCTACTGCCCGCTCTTGCAAGAGTTGCCTAACTAGTTTCCCTGATCCCACCCTGGTGCTCAGGCAGTTTTTATTCCACCTGCCTCCCAGAGCCATCCTTTTAAGAGCTCACCTTAGAGTATATCACTCCCCTGTGTAAAACCCTCCAATGGTCTCCCATGACACACAGACTAAAACCCAAACTCCGCCATGGCCTGAACATGATCTAGTCCCTGCCTACCTCTTTGAATGCATATCCTCTCCACCCTACCCCTCACTTCTGGTGGTCCAGCTGCTGGCCAGCTGCTTTCACAACGCCAAGCTCCTCCCACCTCAGGGGCTTTTACCTTGTTGTCCCTTCTCTCTGGAATGTGCTCCCCTCTCGGCACAGCTGACTCCTTCTAATCATTCGGATCTCTACTTGAAGGTAACCTCCTTAAAGGCACTGCCTTGACCTTCCCATCTAAAGTACCCACTACCACTACAACCAATCACTCTGTTTTTTTAAGAGACAGGGTCTCCCTATATTGCTCAGGCTGGAGTGCAGTGGCTATTCACAGGTGTGATCATAGTGTGATATAGCCTTGAACTCCTGGGCTTAAGCGATCTTCCTGACTCAGCCTAAGTAGCTGGGACTACAGGTGGGCACCACCGTGCCAGCCCACCAATCACTCTTTATCCCTTTATCTGGCTATATTTTATTCAGAGTATTATATAGTTTACTTGGTTTTTTTTTTTGAGACAGAGTCTCACTCTGTTGCCCGGGCTACAGCGAGTGCTGTGACGTCAGCCTAGCTCACAGCAACCTCAAACTCCTGGGCTCAAGCGATCCTCCTGCCTCAGCCTCCCAAGTAGCTGGGACTACAGGCATGAGCCACCATGCCCGGCTAATTTTTTCTATATATATTTTTAGTTGTCCAGCTAATTTCTTTGTATTTTTAGTAGAGACGGGGGTCTCACTCTTGCTCAGGCTGGTCTCGAACTCCTGAGCTCAAACGATCCACCTGCCTCGGCCTCCCAGAGTGCTAGGATTACAGGCGCAAGCCACTGCGCCCGGCCTACTTGTTTGTTTAGTTGTTAATTTTCAGCACTATGTCCAGTTCCTAGAACTGGCACACAGTAGGGATTCAATAAATATTTTGGAATGAATGCAGTAGTAAAAGGCAAAGGAACATCACGTTCCAATTATCCATTGCTACATAACAAATTATGCCAAAACTTAGTGACTTAAAACCACCATTATTGAGAATTAAGTTAGTGAATATCTGTAAAGTACAGGATAATGCCACATAGTAATTGCTAGGTAAGCATTTATTAAGTAAAACACCACCGTGAAATGTTAATTCTGTTAAATAAAAATTATAGGAGCCCATTGGTTTGGACTAAGCTCCAACAGACAGGACTAAAAATCAAATGGGATCACCTATGCTAAAGTTCCAAGTCACCAAACCTAAACTAAGTTCTTATCTGACTTTCCCAGAAAGCAAGAAAGACCATTTCCCAAAGGAGCCAGTGTCCATCTTCAATCGGCATGATAATGAAGTTCCCTCTGTTTTAATCCTTACACACACACACACACACACACACACACACACACACAAAGGTAGCAAAAAGTAACCTGATGTTAACTTATCGGTTATTTTTCTATCATTCTGTCTTCCTGTCTCTGACTTACAAAAGAAGGAGCTTTGATAATACGCTCTTTGTTCTTTGCTTCTGCCTTCTCCAGCCCTTCTCTCTCCATAATGCCAACCCTTTCAGCTCTGCTCCTTGGAACACCGGCCCTGTTTTATAGAATGACATGTTGCCTGATTCTAGAGATTCTAGAATTGTACATAAAGCCAATTGAGATCTTTAAACTAAATTTGTTGTAATTTTGTCTTTTGACAGTTCTAAGAACATCAGTAATTGCATTTATCAACCAGTAGACAGCCGCACCCCATTTTTTTAAACTTCCCAGAAGACAATTGCCTAAATCGAAATAATTCGAAATAACTTATCAAGACAGGGCCAAGTGCAGTGGGAGTTCAAGTCCAACCTGGGCAACATAGTGAGACCCCAATTCTAAATAAATAAATAAATAAGGAAGCAAACGAGTTGGAATGGATATGTGTTTTGGCTATAACCAGTGAGTACCAAGAAAAAAAATAATTTACCAAGACATAATCTAAACCCTACCCTCATTCAGATTTTCTCTAATTATTAACTATATAAGCACAATTAGTGGTCATGCCAAATAATCAGATATGCTTTTTGTAAAATTTGTTTTTGCAATTATTTAATCAGACTTTCTTAAGACTTTGACGTTTATGCACTTTACCTTCCTTGATAACTCTTCAAAACAGCCCTTGAAAAAAAACGCAATGACTGGCAATTTAGGGTAATATTGGAAAGCAATGCCTGTTCAAAGGTTGGATTTAATTGAGTTGGAGGTTCACTCACAACTCTGAGTATCATAGTCCCAGGAATGCTGGTTAAGTTCCATGCCACTCTAGGAATTTCACTTGCAGTTTGGTAAGCACAGGCTATTCTAGACTCCACACCTCTTTACCTACAAAACACTGAGTCCTAAGGCAAACATTAGGCTGGGAAGAAAGGGACCAGAATTAATCTAGTTTTTGTTTGTTTGTTTTGTTTCGTTTTTGAGACAGAGTCTCACTCTGTTGCCCAGGCTAGAGGGCCATGGCGTCAGCCTAGTTCACAGCAACCTCAAACTCCAGGACTCAAGCAATCCTACTGCCTCAGCTTCCTGAGTAGCTGGGACTACAGGCATGCACCACCATGCTCGGCTAATTTTTTCTATATATTTTTTACTTGTTCGCTAATTTCTTTCTATTTTCAGTAGAGACGGGGGTCTCGCTCTTGCTCAGGCTGGTCTCGAACTCCTGAGCTCAAGGGATCCTCCCACCTCTGCCTCCCAGAGTGCTAGGATTACAGGGGTGAGCCACCGCTCCTGGCCTAATCCAGTTCTTGTCAGAGTATTCTAGGATAAATTCCCATGCCAAATTGCCACTGACAATTTTAGACACCCGGGATAGGATGAATTCATTATGATAAAAATTAAAATATCACCTTGTGTTTTTGTGTCATAGTAGCTTTTCAAAGCATTTTTCAGTCTCATACCATGAAAAGTCTTAGGAACATCACAAGACTAAGATAGTAACTATTGCTTCCAGGATAATCAGCATTCCAAAGATAAGGGGTCAAAGCAGGTTATTAATTATGAATGAGAATATTTGTGGGCCGGGCACGGTGGCTCACGCCTGTAATCCTAGCACTCTGGGAGGCCAAGGTGGGAGGATCATTTGAGCTCAGGAGTTCAAGACCAGCCTGAGCAAGAGCAAGACCCCATCTCTACTAAAAATAAAAAGAAATTAGCTGGACAACTAAAAATATATGGAAAAAATTAGCCGGGCATGGTGGCACATGCCTGTAGTCCCAGCTACCTGGGAGGCTGAGGCAGGAGATACGCTTGAGCCCAGGAGTTTGAGGTTGCTGTGAGCTAGGCTGACACCACGGCATTCAAGCCCAGGCAACAGAGTGAGACTCTGTCTCAAAAAAAAGAGAATATTTGTGGATCCTCTGACCTGGAAGTTTCTTGGAATCTAAGCGAATTCTAGGGAGAACTCTGAGTCCCCTTTGCCTCCCTGCACGTATTCAGTACATATATCTGCCAAGTACTGAGCACTGACGATTAAAACTTTAATTCTCTTCTTCTAATATTCATTTTTCGTGAAGCTATAACAAAAAGGGGAAGCCAGGTGTGGTGGTGCACACCTGTAATCCCAGCAACTCAGGAGGTTGAGGCGGGAGGATCGCTGATTGCTTGAGCCTAGGAGTTGGAGGCTGCAGAGAGCCATGATCATGCCACTGAACCGCAGCCTGAGAGCCAGAGAGACCCCATCTCTAAGGGAAATAAATCAATAATAAATGGGAAAATTGACAGCAGGCAGAATCTTACCACCTCAATGCAGACTTCACCTCCCCACAGAAGAAAGCTGGTGGACCAACTGTCTAGCAGAACTCTGCCCAGATTCTTTACTTACAAAACTGCATGCAAAATGAATTAGTTGTATAGGTTGAGTATCCAAAATCCAAAATGCTCCAAAATCTGAAATCTTTTGGGCATCAACATGATGCCACAGAGGAAAATTCCACACCTGACCTCGTGCGCTAGGTCGCAGTCAAAATGCAGGCACACAATACACAGTTTAATCAGCATCCCAAGGGGACAAAGCCTCTCCAAGTCCCCTTCAGCTGCTATATATCTTTCCCTTGCACACTCAGATTCCCCCATGCAAGCATGCCCACAAGGAAAAATAAAATGAAAACTGTTTCATGCACAAAATTATGAAAAATGTTATATATTAATAGAATCACCTTCAATCTATGCATATAAGGTGTATATGAGATATAAATGAATTTCATGTTTAGATTGGGCTCTATTCCTAAAATATTGCATTGTGTATACATAAATATTCCAAAATCCAAAATCTGAAACACTTCTGGTCTCAAGCATTTTGGATAAGGGAATATTCAACCTGAGTTAAGCCATTAAACTTTTCAGTAGTTACCTAGTATAATAAATATTCCAAACATAGATCAAAAGATAAATTTTTGTTGGCATGGATGAGGAGAGACAGGAACACTCATACACTGCTGGTGGGACTGCAAACTAGTGCAACCTCTGTGGAAAGCAATATGGAGATACCTTAAAGAGATACAAGTAGAAGTACCATTCGATCCAGCAATCTTTTGGGCATCTACCCAAAAGAACAAATGACACTCTATAAGAAAGACACCTGCACCCAAATGTTCATAGCAACACAATTCACAATTGCAAAGATGTGGAAACAACCCAAGTGTCCATCAATACATGAGTGGATTAATAAAATGTGGTATATGTATACCACGGAATACTATTCAGCTTTAAGAAACAATGGTGATATAGCACCTCTTGTATACTCCTGGATAGAGTTGGAACACATTCTACTAAGTGAAGTATCCCAAGAATGGAAAAACGAGCACCACATGTACTCACCATCAAATTGGTATTAACTGATCAACACACAAGTGTACATATAAGAATAACATCTATTGGATGTCGGGCGGGGGGAGGGGACGGGTATTTGCATACACACAGAGTGCGATACGCACCATCTGAGGGATGGACACACTTGAAACTCGGACTTGGTGGGGAGGGGGGAGGCAAGGGCAATATACGTAACCTAAACATCTGTACCCCCATAATATGCTGAAATAAAAAAAAAAAGATAAGTTTTCTTTTCCCAAACACTGGCAAAAGTTTCCAACAGGATTCAACCAGTTTATGCCATTTGTAGTGCCCTTAGATTCTCTGCTTTTCAAGGTGCAAGCCTTAGGAGGACTTATCTCTGTACTATTCTGAATTTCTTCATTTAAGGTAGAGCAACAGCATCCAACTTTTTGGAGGGAATTTAATTTTGTCTCTCTTCTGAGTAGGTGACCCCTGACTCTGGAAGCCTTCCACTCGTTTTCTTATCCTCGCCAGCTCTAGTTTCCCTCGTTCTTCCTTCTTCTTCCCCTACTTTAAGCTCTGCTCATCTCCAAACAAAAAAATAATTCCTACCCTTTATCTACTTTGAACTTAAACACCGGAAGCTTTTTGAACTCACTTGAAGCAAGGAACCAAGAAACGCTGAAGTGTGTGCGTATAACTGCGTGGTACATTAAAGATAAACACATACTATTAACAGATTCAGAAATTCATTCAAAAACTTTTTGAGCTCCTGTTATGTGAAGCATGTTGATTCTCTCAGGTAGGCTTCTGAGTGCCCAGGGATAGGAAACTGACTCCATCCAATTGGATTAAGGTGAACCGGGAATTTATTGACTCCTGGAATTGAGGACTGGTTGCAGGAGAAGCCTGATTCGGTGTGAAGGAGAAATGGATCTCTCTGTTTCTTGGCTGAGTCTGTTCTTCTCTGTGTGCTGGTTCCATCCTCAGGCTCCAAGCAGTTGTTCAAAGTAGTGGCTCCAGCCTCACAACCTCTTAGGCTCAAGTTCAACGAGAAGGAGAGAGATAGATTGATCCGGGGAGCACAAGACTTGGGATTCGATGACTGGACCAGCTTGGATCTAGTGCTGTGTCTGAACCAGTCACAGTGGCCAGGAGTGGAAAAATGTGATTGCTTCAGGCTAGGTCGCACAGTCCACCCCTGGAGCTGAGTCGGCTTTATCTGGAGTATGGGGATGGAAAGTGGGAAAGTGAATTCTCCTCCGAGCAAAATAGGAGTACTCCGTCCAAGCTGCAGCTGCAAATCAACACATCGCAGCCATCTCCCTCCTACTCCCATTCACGAATTCTCAGCAGACATAAATGAGTTAAGAGTTGCAGATCGGCTTATTTGACCAAATACCCTGTCCACACCCACTCCCCTCTCTAATCAATGTCTCTTCTCTAAGAGTCTTATCTTTAAATGCACAATTCACATTGCTTCAGATGCCTTTCAGCGCACTGGGCGCAAGGATGTTTCTAAATGGTTTCTGGCTTCTCCTTTGAGGTGCCACAAAATACCCTTCTTTACCGGGAGAAGCAGCCTCCAGGGGAAGGAAGGAAACCAACTGATGAAAAGCGGCTTCGTTTCTCCCATCTCTAGGAAAATACATAATTAGAACCTTCCAAGATGTAAAGAAGAAGGGCCGGATTTAGATTTCCAAATGTGGAGTGACGCGTATTTTACAACATGAGGGAGTTGGCTTGGGTAACGGACTCAGGTTCCTTCTAGCTATTATAGGATTCTGTGATTCACATCGTTTCTTTTAGAACAGCAGTTTTTGTTTTGGTTTTAACAAGGGGAGAGGGCATTGGCTTCCGAAGCGGCAGGAAGGCTCCTTTTCCTCTCAGCGAAAGAGGAAAGGGAAGGACGGGGGAGGGTGAGTGGGGCCCAGAGACAAACGTCACCCATTTCCCGGTTGCAGTTGTCAGGCGGCTGCTCGTCACTCCCCACTTGGATTTTGAGCATTTTCTCAAATCCTCAGAATTAGTTCAAATCATCTGCTTGTACTTGGTAGCTTTATTCCCTTGGCTCTCGAAAGGGTTAAATCAAAGCTTGACTGCTCAGACCCTGGCAGGAATATCTGCTTAACAGAGATGTTCATGGGGGCCGGGACCAGGCTTGGGGACTCCGCGGTCATCGCTCAGGGTCTGTTCCACATCCAGGCTGGCTTCCCGGAAATGCAGCAAGTGGCAGGAGGGACAAGACTGCCCGGCTCTATTGCTGAATGGATTAGTGGCCCTCAGGCTGAGTCACTGCAGAACAGAGGGCTAGGAAAAGGAGGGGAAAGAATGAGAGCGGAGATGTTACAGGTGCAGACTGGCGTAGAAAGCGCCGCGCACCAGCGAGGTGTTTGGATTCTTCCACAGCTGGCGAAGTAAGCAACGCAGGAAAACATTCAGACGTGCATGGACGCCAGCCAAAGGCAGGGACTCTGCCAAAGCTCCGAGAAAGAGAGCTGTGGGCCGTCAGTGGCTGTGGACCCAGCATGAATGACTTGAAGTGCAGTTTCAATATTTGTGCCGTGGCCTCATTTTAAGTTTTATTTCTTATCAATCACTCATAGGTCAGAGAGCCACACAAGCTACGGTATCAAGCAACTGTACTCCAAACGGTCCAGTTTGCCAAGGGAGCCACAAATAAACGAGTCTCTTTCCCTAGTCTCTTCTTCCACGCAGTTCTGCTCCTCTATATAAGGACCCAGAAATCTCTCAGGTCATAAGAAAGCCTGTATTTCATCCTTTATTTGAAATACCACAATTTGAGAAATAGGAAATGTGTAATTTGCAACCTAATAAAGTCAAATTTTTTGCCTGGGCCTGTGACCCTGGTAGACAGTGAAGATTAAGAACCCTCCCCGCCCACCCTTCATGTTCTGGAAAATGGCTTACTGCAAAGACACCCCCTTCCTGATGGCTAAGACTCACAGATGCCCCTCTTGTGTACCTATGAGAAGACCAGACTGAGACCCTTAAAATTCCCTTTCTTTGCCTCACAAATGATTAGCTGAACTGCTTGTTCCCACCAATCAATTGGAGCAAAACGCTTGTTAACCAAACTTTGATAGAGCTTCTCTCCTTTCTCCGGGCCTCTGAACTTTGGCCCGCCCTCAGCCTGAGCCAGCATGCAGCCCCTGCAGAGAATAGGCTGGCCTTGGGGTCAAACATTCTCTGATCTGCTCTGATTTGTTACTTCCACCCCACTTTCCCACGCCCGGTTCATCCTGGCCTTGTTTACTCCTCTGTCACAGGAAAACTCTTTTCACCTACCCCTTAGAGCTGGCAGACCTCATAGTGGCAGTATTATCCTATTGCCAGGGTTCCCCGCTGAATGCAATAATCCTTTTGAATAAATCTCTCCTAGTAAGCCCAAAATCTTTTTTTATTTGACAAATCAGAAATGGAAAACAATCCATCAGCACCTTCCTGAGCTTCTAGCAGTAGAAGTTTCATAGACACTGAATATTGTTTGATTTTTTCAGCCCCTGAATGGGTTTCCAGAGTGCACCGTGGCTTGCCAAGAGAATGCAACCTCTGACAATGATGATAAGGGTAGATAGTCTAAGTTAAATGCTTGTCATGTGCTAGGCACTGTTTTAAGTGTTCTATATATGTTACCACATTTCATTTTCCCAATTTCCATAAGAGGTAGTTACTATTTTTAGCTCCATTTTACAAGGGAGAAAACTAAGGTCCAGAGAAGTTAAATAAATAACTTACTCAAGGTCACACAGCCAATGAGTGGCAGAGCTGGGATGCAAAGTCAGGTCAATCTAAGGCCATGCTTGGACTTTTACCTACTGTACACAGGCTTTCCTAAAGGATGGCTTCCTAGAAACGCTCCTTTTGGTGGCTGGTGTCTCTGTGGATAGAAAGCATGTGAAAAAGAAACTTAGCCAGGAACTAGCCTGGCACCAAGTCAGAGCACGGTGTCCACCTGCCAAACACAAACCGTTTCACAGAACAGCGATGTCTAATGGGATCACTCTGACTGGGATGGAGCGAGACAAAAAAGAGACCAGTGTGTGATCACTCCTTTATCACAGACAAAAACACCGCCACGCGGGGTGAACTATAGAAATGACCAAACACCCCCCTCTCCTGGCTAACACAAGCAACTGTAGCTTCCTTATCAATGACAGTTTTAGCTGAGTTTGGTTCCTGCCACTTTCCAGGTAAAAATGATTAAAATACTCAATCATCGCATTGCCCCCACCTTCTGAAAGCACCCAATCTAGAGCACCCTCACTCGAACACTTCCTTCCTCAAATCATCTAACAAACTGAAATCCTATTATTAGGCCCTTCTAATTCCCTCTTATCTAAGCTTTGCACAGTTCCCCAGGGTGTATGAATCCCCACAGTCATAAACCTAAAATAATTCTATTTGGCTGTAGATGTGAACCCAGCGACCTGGTGGGTTTTAAACCCACGCTTGTCACCCCATGGGCCTGAACTTGATGCTTTCCCATGCGCCACCTGGTGGTTATGTCATGTAATAGCGGACGCTCCACCTTTGGGCGGGTTCTAGAAAGACCGTTCCTGGGATTGTGTCCCTCTTTCTGCTTGGCACTCTCCCTCTCTCTCCCTTTCTTTTTTTTTTTTGAGACAGAGTCTCACTCTGTTGCCCGGGCTAGAGTGAGTGCCGTGGCGTCCGCCTAGCTCACAGCAACTTCAAACTCCTGGGCTCGAGCAATCCTACTGTCTCAGCCTCCCGAGTAGCTGGGACTACAGGCATGTGCCACCATGCCTGGCTAATTTTTTTCTATATATATATTTTTAGTTGTCCAGATCATTTCTTTCTATTTTTTAGTAGAGACGGGGGGGGGGGTCTCACTCTTGCTCAGGCTGGTCTCGAACTCCTGACCTTGAGCAATCCACCCAGCTCGGCCTCCCAGAGTGCTAGGATTACAGGCATGAGCCACTGTGCCCGTGCCCGGCTCCCTCTCTCTTCTTAACCACCTTCCCAACCCCCTGCTGCAACTCCGAGCCTATGGGAAGTCTTTATTTCCTTGGAGAGAATGTAAATGGTTTAGCGTACTGAAAAGATCTCTCTATAACTTAGTCATCTTCAACTCAATTTCACCAGCTGGGAGAGCTGGAGCCCCAGCCTTCCCAGGTCCCTGTGGCTTCACACTACACCCGAACATGCAGGGGATGGCCGGGCAGAGACCCCAGTTCCCATCATTAGGTTCCACGTGGGAAAAGGAGTTCCGGAAGCGTCTCTGCCACAGCTCTCCTTCCCAAAGTTTGCTTCTTAATGTCGTTCAGGCCCTTGAGACGAAGGATAAAAGTGTCCAAACCGTTGTTATTGTTCTTACTAATATTCTCAAACACTAACCACAAAAGTCACAAAAAATTCTTGATTGGTGGGCAGAACATTGGCTCTAAATTAAAAAGTTTTTTGCCTTAAACAACAGGTGTTACCTCTCACAGATTCGGAGATTTGAAAGTCGAAGAGCGAGGTGCTGACTGATGCAGTTCCGCAGGCTCTCCGGTCGGTGGCTTCCTGTAAAGGCACTGATCGCCTCACGAGGATCCTACCCTCAAGACCTCACCTAAAGCTAGTCATCTCCCAAAGGCATATCTCCAAACAACTATCACATTGGGGGTTAGGGCCTCGACATATGAATTTGGGGTGGGACACAATTCAGTCCATAGCAAGGGGTACAGTATGTTTTAAAAAATTTTTATTTTCAATTGACACATAATTATACATATTAATATTTGGGGTACGAAGTGATGTTTTGATATATATATGCATTGTGTAATGATCGAACCAGGGTAATTAGCATACTCATCACTTCAAATATTTATCATCCTTTTGTAATAGGAACATACAAATTTCTCCCTTCTAGCTATTTTGAGATATAGTATACAATACCTTATTGTTGTCTATAGTCCCCCTACTATGCAGCAAAACACCAGAACTTTTTTTTTTTTTTTTTGAGACGAGGTCTCACTGCTGCCCAGGCTGGAGTGCATTGGCATGATCATTGCTCATTGTAGCCTTGAACTCCTGGGCTCAAGCGATCCTCCTGGCTCAGCCTCCTGAATAGCTGGGACTACAGATGCTCACCACCACAACTGGCTAATTTATTTATTTATTTATTTGTAGAGATGAGGTCTCACTATGTTGCCCAGGCTGGTCTGAAACTCCTGGCCTCAATCTATCCTACCACCTCGGCCTCCCAAATACTAGCATTAAAGGTGTGAACCACTGCGCCTGGCCTTATTCTTCCTCTCTGATTGTAATTTAAAAAGTTTATTTTTGTTGTAGTGCTCTGTTATCATCTACAGACGCATGCCCTACATAACAACTCATGGCTTTGGCCCAGATGAAACAATGACAACAGCCCATGGCTGGAACTTCTTTGGTCACATGAATGTAAATTTATGAAGTGGAAACAAATACACATAGTATGACTGCAGCAGACTAAAGATGATCATCGGTCTCTACAGCAACACGGTCATGAAAATAGATGGCATTGCCACCTATTGCCCATAAAATATGGCATTGTTATGTATATTAACTTTTATTATGATTATATGACACGACATTTCTAAGACAATGCAATTGGAGGACATTGACTCAGGTTTCTATGGTACTGCTTTAGTTATTTTGCTAGAGCAATAATTTCCTATGGTAAAATTAAGATGATTTTTATGAAATATGTTTTTTTCTGGATATTTGAGGGTTATTTTAGAAAACACAAAACCTGTATTATTCAATGAAATGAAGGTGTTTTTAATATATGTGATGTTTTCTAACAGAACTGCAGTGATCATTCATTTCTATGCATCACTTTAAAAATTATTCATTGATAAATAAATTCTAATTGCGAAAAATAAAAATTCAGAAATAAGAGTAAATCGTATAAACCCCTCATCATTTCCAACCCCCTCCTCCCAAAATCTCACCTCTCTTTACTAGAATACTCAGGGTTACCAGTTTAGTATGCTTTCTTCCAGATTATTTTCTTTGCATTTACATTCATACATATGTACACATTTAGTAGACAGTAATAAAAAAAAAAATCTCTTCTATATTGCTGTGTCCCAGATAACTTGCTGTCCGATTTAATCCTCACAACAACATCTGAATTTGGTGCCAGTACTTATTTATTTATAGTTGAAGAGCCAGAATTACAGAGAAGGTAACTAAATCGCTCAGGTTGTACTACTCTTAAAAATGAAGCTAGATTTTTGAACTCAAGCTGTGTTCAGTGTCCCAAACGCTCAACCACTACTATACCGCCTCCCAAATGGCAATGTCAATATGACCCCAGCTGCATTTTGGTTTGCTCACCACAAGAGTTGACTGGACTATATGCACCTGCTATGTAGGAATTCTGTGGTGGCCCACGAGGCTGAAATCATGGTCACAGGGCAACTTTCTGCAGCTGAACCAGGGCTGTTGCAAAGCTTCACTGTGGTAATAAGCACAACAGGAACACAGTAAAAGCGCTGCTAGACTCGAAGCTACAAATGCAGCTAGTCTGTGCCTTTCCATGTTGTCCAAAAGTGGGTTGGATTAAGTTGCAAGATTCATTTAACTTAGTTGGTCACTTGGGTAAAATTAGATTCAGGGGTATTTTATCATACTCACTTTCTTTCCATATCTCTGACCCACACTGGGTTCTCCAAATGCTGTTCCAGATTATCAACACTGTAAGAGTAGATCTGTCCTTGGATCTCATTTTACCATGAATCTTGGTTCCATCTAGGTAATGAGAGTAAACCTGGCCCTATTGCCTTAGAGAACTATGAGGATCACATTGGAGGATGTGTAAGTGAAAGCACTTTGTAAACTGGAAAGCTCTCTGTGTCGCATCTCTGACTTATGCCCCACGAGTTCCTCTCTGGGCAGTGAAGATGGGTGAATTAGCTCTTAGCATCAATTATTAAGAAACAATGTAACGGAAGTGCTCAGACATAAGTAGTGCTTTTTTTTTTTTTTTTTTTTTTTTTTGAGACAGAGTCTCACTCTGTCTCCCCAGCTAGAGTGCAGTGGCGGCATCATAGCTCACAGCAACCTCAAACTCCTGGCGTCAAGCGATCCTCCTGCCTCAGCCTCCTGATTAGCCACCAAACCCGGTTAATTTTTTCTATTTTTAGTAGAGACATGGGTCTCACTCCTGCTCAGGCTGGTCTGAAACTCCTGAGCTCAAGTGATCCTCCCACCCCAGCCTCCCAGAGTGCTAGGATTCTAGGCGTGAGCCACTGTGCCTGGCCAGTTTGGGAGGACTTGCAAAGAAAACAAGAACTAGTAAATACTGGAGAAAGGATAAAGGCAAAGGACGCTTCCAAGGCCAGCCACAGCAGGCACGAGCCTGGCAATCAATGATAGTGAGTTAGCAAACAGGTTATCATTGCTAGTCCTAGCGAGGGAGTTAGTTGTACTTGCCGTGATTTAGTGTGTCCACACTGGAATTCCTCTCCAGCTGTCCCTGGGAAGGTTTTGCTGTGGAGCTGAAGGTAAACATCAACATTCTTGGCAACCAGGACAAGAACACTTAGGAGAGAAGGGTCTGGATCTAATCAGTCAGTGTCATTTGAAGATGTTGCCATGTTTTATAGGTGTGTATTCAAGGTCCCATCTGCTTCTGACAGTGAGTCATTCTTTCACATACAAGCAATATTAACACATTTATATGCATGGTATATATTACACAAATAAGTGGCATTTCAAGAAATAACAAGTTTGGAAAGAGAAATAAATTCTTAAATTGGCAATTTC
Organism: Indri indri; assembly: GCA_004363605.1. Taxonomy (NCBI): domain Eukaryota; kingdom Metazoa; phylum Chordata; class Mammalia; order Primates; family Indriidae; genus Indri; species Indri indri. The sequence goes on along the minus strand of RJWJ010019458.1, from coordinate 12,380 downwards.
CACGTGTAGTGCTGTTAACTTTGCCAGGAGATCTGAATGTTAAATTATGCAAACACTACCTGCTAACTTTCACTGATAATTTTTCAGTGTTGGTATATTTGCTATAAGCTACAGCTCTTTGTATATACTTGTAAACTTAATATTTGTTAATTGTTAAGCAAATTTGTTTTAGCTATTCATAATAATGAATAAAGAATAGGAAGAATTTCTGCAGCATTTTAAGAAGAATTGATGTTTTCTGGAATTCTAGAGAATTTCTGGAAATTCTGATCTCTCATTCCTGAATTGCAAAGACTGATATCTGCCAAAAGTTTGGAAACATTGCCCTAGTTTAATGCTCTTTGCGTGTATGGGAGAATTAAGGTTTTGAAGCCGTGGAGAAGAACAACCGTACCAGTGGCTGCAGGTCCTAATTGTAACATGGGCTTAAATTTGAAGGTGGGAGTGTTGAGTGAGTGGGAGTAGAGTCAGTGTTGTTCCATCTATGAAGAGCGGTCTATAATTAGAATGTTCTTCTGGGTTAAGGAATATTCTGGAAAATCTTATATAGATTAAAGTGCTTATGTAGGCTAAAATCTTTTGGATAATATTGCAAGGATATGAAAGTTTTATTTCATTTATCCCTGTTGTTTAGAAATTTTATAGAATCCAAGAAGCTGGAGTAGAAATGGAAAGATGAAATTGATATTTACAGAAAGTTTTCTTGTTAGAAATAATGACTAATGATTGTGGCAGACACAATTCTATGTATTCACCAAACCGTTTCATTTTCCAGTACAGCACTCCCTTGCATAAAACACCTCTCACAGTGTCTGAGGCTGGCTCTCTCTTCCTCTGCGTGGCTGGAAGTGAAGGTTCCAAGAGGGCTAATGCACAGGGTGGAAGAAGCCCTGATCCCTGAATTTGCTGCTTAGAGAAGAGCTGCCCTGGTGAACCTTCTGACCAAGAACATTAGCACGAATGAGAAACAAACCTTTACGGTGTTAAGCCACTGAGATATCAGGGTTTCTTATACCAGCATAGTTCATCCTATCCTAATACCATGCTGTGATCTTCCTTCCTCTTCAGTGCTGTGGAAAATCATATCCACCTTGGGAAGAACACCATGTGAGACATACATAAAGTGTGACAAGTGACAACGAAATAAGGAACATTCAAACCATAATATATATGGGGCCAGGCATGGTGGCTCATGCCTGTAATCCCAGCACTTTGGGAGGCCAAGGTGGGAGGTTCGCTTGAGCTCAGGAGTTTGAGACCAGCCTGAGCAACGGTAAAACCGCATCTCTACCAAAAATAGAAAAAATTAGCCGGGCAAGTTGGTGTGGGAGGCTGAGGCAGGAGGATTGCTTGAGCCCAGGAGTTTGAGGCTGTGGTGAGCTATGATATGATGCCACTGCACTCTAGCCTGGATGACAGAGTGAGACTCTGTATCAAAAAAAAAAAAAAAAAAAAAAAAAAAAAAAAAAAAAAAAAAAAAAAAAAAAAAAAAAAAAAAAAAAAAAAAAAAAAAAAAGAAAAGAAAAGAAAAGAAAAGAAAAGAAAAAAATCAAAATATAGTATAATACATGTGAGATACTACAGGAAGTATATGCAGGGGGCATGGCCAAAACTCCCCGCAAAAAACTGAGTCCCTTTGGTAGAGTTGCAAGGGATAAGAAAATAATAGAAAAATGGAAAATAATGGAAATAAAAGAATACACACAGACAAAGGTATAGTTTTATAGATTTATAAAGATTATTGGCAAAGTGGGAGCTCAGGGGGCCTTGGACCTCTCCGTCAATCTCAAAAAGGCCAGGAATGAAGTCTTACGTGGTCACTTATAGGTAACAGTGATTAGTTGCCAGGGGTAACAGATTTACATAACAGCAGGTAGTTCCTCTTAGGTTAACAGATTTTCAAAAGGCTTCCACAGATCCCTTAACTAATTCTATCTACGTGAACAAATGGTTACAAAATCTTTCAAAGATTAACTTCTACATTCTAAGGTAAATTTATCACTTAACAGAGGGGTTAAACAGAGATATATTGGCTCCATATTTTGTTTATCCGGTTATTGTGAATGGAGACAGGTAGTCCGGAGTTTTAAGCAGGAACTGCCCCTTCCTTTTAGCCATAGGCGGGCTGTTCGGGGCGGGCACTCTTTTATCAGCTCTCATCCTGTAGTTTTTAACAGATTCGCTTTGCGTTACAAAGCAAATCCAAACCTTTAGGTCTGAGAAACTCAGCACCTTGTGGGATACAGCCACTATTGTCTTTCAGAGACGCCCTCCCCGGTGCAACAGCATTTGAAATGCAAACCAACATGTTCACATATTCCTTCAGGGCAAAGCTCTGCAAAACTCCTGGGACATTTCTGTCTCCAATATATTTATATTAATTCATGGAGCAACAAGTATATCCCCCACACTTGGAAATACGGTACTCACTGAGAAATCAACCAATAAAGCCCATGTGTAATAGATTCTGCTGCCATCTGTTAAAATAACCTCAATGACCAAGAACTCTTTTTATTAAACTATATGCCTCCATCATTACCCTGCACTCTATTTGTTTATTATGACAGAATAAATGACAATTTTTGTCCTTTGTACTACACTTGGGAGCGTGGCAGTGTAGGACTTAATCACTGTGGTTGGCCACAGTTGGCTTTTAGACAAGAGAGAGACGTACCAGGCCCTGGAATGTGAGATCTGCGCTTGCCAGCCGCAACTGCTCAGGGTGCACAAGCTGTTCTTTCCATGGGTTAAAGTAATTTAGGCCATCTAAAAAAAAAAAAGAATGTCATACTTCTCTACAAAAGTTCCCAGGAAAAAAGAAAGAAAAAATAATAAAACAAACAAAAAATACAAAACACAAAAACCACCAAATAACCCAAACAAACCCAAGCAAACCCCAACTCAATGGCTTGTCAGCAAGAGCAAACTCTTAGCGCCAGGGAAGAGGGCCCTGCTGCCAGAGAGCAACACTGTATCTTCGAGGAAGCAGAGTCCTAGGAACCCAGTGGGGCTGGATGGTGGTGCTTTTCTTGACCACGAGTTTGGTTTAGTCCACAGTCTCAGCCCTCTCTCCACGTAAATAGCGTGTAGATAAATGCAAGTGGAAGAGTTTATCTAATTTAAAGACTTATCAAAACCCAAGGTCAGATTCTTCCTTAGATTCAGTGTTTCCGATTTCAAAGAGGTAAGATCAACTGCTTCATCGGAGGAAAGCTACTGGGGCCGTGTCAGAACTGCAATAGTTCTGCAGGCTCTTGAGAGAATGGAGAAGTGACAGTAAATTAACCCGAAGACTACGATGTGTTAGTGATGCAGCAGAAACTTAATTATACCCTGAATCTCTGGCAGTCTTTAGATTACGAATACTAATTGTAAAAAAAACCCAGCTGAATGCATTAGACAGCAGGTTGCTTTTTCCTTCTCAAACCACACTGAAAACACCCCTCCCCCATTGGCAGGGTCGCATAGCCAGGCAGTTATGGGCCAATAGTGCCCCTGGTGGCCAACGTGGGGAGCCACCCCGCTCAGCGTGCGTTCTTGCTTTGTACCCAGCATACCTTTACTCTTGTGCAAATAAATGCACGGCATTTCTGAAAATCAAGTGAAAAGGCTGGATCTGTATACTACATATGAATTTACATGTTATGGCAATTTTCATTTCCAGAGAACTAAAATGGATAATCAAATTCTTAATTTTATTTCACAATTTTCAAATATATATTTCTAATAGCTGGCCTGTTAATTTTCTTCTTTTCTTTCACAGTTGATCAGTGGACACTGGACTGAGACTTAGGATGTGTTCCTTTGAGAGCAGTCTCTGTCCCAATTGTAATTTATTTCTGTGGGTGCATATTATTTTATTTTTAAAATTTTCTCTCCTCTTTTAATTAAAATAAGGGAAAACAGAATAAAGTATTAATGAGAAACAATGCCAAATGATGATGGTACACTGTACTGTATAGCTGGGAGGAACCCCTATACAAGGTTCAACTCCATTTGCTGGGTACCAGTGTTTGCTATATACAGGTTATGAAAGTACAATTGCTGTCTGGGAGCGGTGGCTCACACCTGTAATCCCAGCACTTTGGGAGGCCGAGGTAGGAGGATGACTTGAGCCCAGGAGTTCAAGACCAGCTTAAGCAGCACAGAGAAACCCCATATCAACAAAAAAGAAAAAATTAGCTAGGCGTGGTAGTGCACACCTGTAGTCCCAGCTACTCGGGAGGCTGAGGAAGGAGGATCGCTTGAGCCCAAGAGTTGGAGGTTGCTGTGAGCTATGATAATGCCACTGCACTCCAGACTGGGCAACAGAATGAGACCTTGTCTCTAAATAAATAAATAAACACATAAATAATAACTAAATGAAAGTTCAATTGTTGAAAGTACATAAGTCCAGGACTGCTGACTTTTGGAGTTAATTCCATTCTGTACAGTTTTTTCTCCCACATGTATACACATCATTTTAAGAAAAATGTAACTTCCTTTTGTCCTCTTCTGCCTCTGTCTTTTAATTCCATGTACAGGTACAAAACCACTTCTAATAATGGTTAGGCAGGGGGGAAAGCCATATAAGTCCCAAAGTGAAATAAGACTTTCTAAAAAAATAGAGTGTCAAACTCTAAAGCCTTTCCAGTACTCAGATGTTTCTTTTCATCTTGTCACAAATTGCCATATTTCTCTTCATCCTTTAAAAATCTACCCTATTTTTCTTCCAATGCCAACTTTAAAGATAAACAAAAAGCTACTGGTTCTGTTTTTATCAGAAATGTTTCATTTTATTTTCTGCTATTACCATAGAACGGCTTTAAATGTGTCTTTAAACTGCAAACGGCAAGCCTTAAGTGATAATATGCCTTAAAGAGCCTTTTGTTTTAGGGCCTGGGAACAAAGCATCATCTATTACAACATTTCTGTGTAAAGATACACTCTAACTCCTGAAATAACCAAGAGATGAGGACTTCCTGTGCTAAATTTATAAACATCCTAGCTGATATGACCGTACAGGGATATAGTATTTGTTGATAGTTTAAATAATAACTATTAATACTATTGATTGAATGTTTTCTATGTTGCAGGACTTGCTTTAAGAAGTTTATATGCGGCTGGGCGCGGTGGCTCACGCCTGTAATCCTAGCACTCTGGGAGACCGAGGAGGGGGGATCGTTTGAGCTCAGAAGTTCTAGACCAGCCTGAGCAAGAGCGAGACCCTGTCTCTACTAAAAAAATAGAAAGAAATTGGCTGGACAACTAAAAATATATATAGAAAAAAAAAATTAGCCGGGTATGGTGGCGCATGCCTGTAGTCCCAGCTACTCGGGAGGCTGAGGCAGAAGGATCGCTTGAGCCCAGGCGTGTGAGGTTGCTGTGAGCTAGGCTGATGCCACGGCACTCACTCTAGCCCGGGGAACAGAGTGAGACTCTGTCTCAAAAAAAAAAAAAAAAAGCAGTTTATATGCATTGATTCATTTAATTCTCACCACACCCCTATGAAGTAGTACTTCCTGTTATCTTGTTTTACAGCCAATGACACTGAAGCACAGAGAGGTTAAGTCATTTCATCAAGCTCACCAAGCTATTAAGTGGTGGAACAGTTTGACTTTAGAGCCACTGTGCTCTGCTCTTTGACAGAACTTATTTTGTAGCATAAGGCATATTTTGAAATTATCGAGATCCATATTAAAACTCCACGAAGGTAAGCACCAAGTCTTATTCATTTTTGTTTCTCCTACAACGTCTGCCCTTTTTTTTTTTTTTTGAGACAGAGTCTCACTGTCTTGCCTGGGCTAGAGTGCCGTGGCGTCAGCCTAGCTCACAGCAACCTCACACTCCTGGGCTCAAGCAATCCTCCTGCCTCAGCCTCCCGAGTAGCTGGGACTACAGTCACACGCCACTGTGCCCAGCTAATTTTTTCTATTTTTAGTTGTTTGGCTAATTTCTTTCTATTTTTAGTAGAGACGGAGTCTCACTCTTGCAAGAGCTGGTCTTAAACTCCTAAGGTCAAGCAATCCTCCCTCCTCGGCCTCCCGGAGTGCTAGGATTACAGGCGTGAGCCACCGCACCTGGCCCAACATCTGCCCTTAGCAGATTCTCAACAGAGAGTTGTTGACAACTGAGCTAGTTGAGGATATTTCTCTCTGGTGGTCATTATTATACATTATAGACAAGGTTTCCATGTTCTCAATGTGCCCTTGTGGGACATGCTTTAGCAAATGTAAGACTTGTCCAAGTTGGCTGGTCCAATGGTAGTGGGTTATCAGAACTTATTAACATTAGTGTCACTAAAGTTGGTATTCAACCCCCTACTGGTAAATTTGCCTGGCTTAAAAAAAAAAAATCCAAGCCATAACTATTGGTTCAATCAAGAGGACTGAAGGGTGGCTTGGAGCATTGGCGCAGGTGATGCCCTCTAGCCTGCAGGGCTGACCAGGAGGGAAACAGCCCTTGCAGTGTATAGCAGTACTTGGCCAGGTCAGGAGCACCTTATACCTGAGGTACCTTCTTTATTCTGGTCCCACCTATTCACCAGCAGCCTTCACACACCTGTTCTAGGGTTCTAGCTACCCGCACTGCAAAATATGAGGGGGGCAGGGGCACCGTGAATGTTGCGAATCCTTGTTGAAGTAGCCCGTATTAGGGTTCTTCGGAGAAATAGTATCTATAGGATGTATTCATGCATAGAGGGAGAAAGAGAGAGAGATTTGCTCTAAGGAATTGGCTCACAACATTATGGAAGCTGGCAAGTCCCAGCATCTGCAGGATGAGTCAGCACACGGGGACCCAGGACAGCCCGTGGGGTAGTTCCAGCTTTAAGGCCCATAGACTTCAGACACAGGAAGAGCCAGGGTTTCTGTTTGAGTTTAAAGGCAGGAAAAAAGCTATGTCCCAGTTCAGAGGTAGTCAGACAGGAGGAATTCTCTCTTACCCACGGGAGAGTCAGCTTTTTTCTTCTATTCGGGCCTTCAACCCATTGAATGAGGTTTACCCACACGAGGGAAGGCACTCTGCTTGGGTCAGATGTTAAACTCATCCAGAAATGCCCTCATGGAAACACCCAGAAGAATGTTACACCAAATATCTGGGTCCCTCAGAACCTGGTCCAGTTGACACACAGAATTAACCTTTATATAGTCTTAAAAAAAAAAAAAAGGGTGGACTCCTGCTGTGTCTGAGGAACTCAGGTGGGGCCGTCTGGGGCAGGGGAAGGGAAGCATTGGCTGGTGGCCTGGCTGGCACTGGTGCTGGGTGCATGTGAGGGGCTCTCAGGATCCCTGCTCGGCCCTCCGGCTGCACCACATGGACAGCAGAGCCTTGCCGCGACCAAGGTGTGCTGTGGCATCCTTCTCACCCAGGTGCCAGCGGGGGGAGAGGCCGTGCATTGGCAGAGTTGACAAAGAGGAGGGTCTTGGCCTTGGCAAAGCAGGATGCCTGCAGGCAGGAGACCCTCCACGGCCCCTTTGTGTGTGGGTGGGTCACACTGGAACAGGCACAGGGGAGGGGCCCACTGGAAGTGAGGCTGGGCACTGATCTTGTCTTTACTTCTTTTGCTCTTTTATAATAATGTCTCTAGCCTAGGAATGGGGCTTCTAACTCGAGGGGAGGAGGCGGGAGTGTCTGGCGGGCTTTGAGAAGGGGCTTGTAGCTCTGCTGCTTTCATTCATTCACTCAAGGGCTGTCCCCTCTCTGAAGTCCGGCCTGTGCCCCCGGGAGGAAGCTCCACAGGGTGGAGGTGATGGCAGGAAGTCCGGGAGTCCAGTGGCTCCCTCTCCAGGGCTCCAGGTCCCTCCCTGTTCTGGGCCAGGGGTCCCAGAGGAGGCATCCAGCCACGGTGGGGGGAGGGGCACTGGTGGCAGTGCTGGGGACGGGGTGGGGGACTGGTCTGAAGTGAGAGAACCGGCAGAGTCTCAGCCCAGGGACTTGTCTCAGGCGTGGGTTGCCCCCTGCCCCTGTTATGCTCAGTGGAAGGGCTTCTGGCCTTCCAGTTCATGATGCCCTGTGGTTTTGCTGAGGCATGAGGAACCAGGGCCAGGGGAGACTGGTGAGCAAAGCCATGCCAAGTTGTACAAGGTGCCCGCTCTCGAAGGTGACATAAAAGTCATCCCTGGGTGTCCATACAGCCCTGCTGGCACATGGCTTGGTGAGCAATCATGTATTTGAAGGAAGAACATGCACCCCTGCCCCTGGGTGGATGCAGCCGCTAGCGGGGTGCACTGCCTGCGGCGGCTTCACCCACGAGGCTGCAGCTCAGGGAGGCCCAACTGTGGAGTTTCTTGAGTGTAAGGACAAGTTACAAGGAGGCCAAGCGTTGTTCTGGATTGTGGCATCCCTAGCGCTAACCCTGGCCATCTCCCCTGGGGCTGGCACTGAGGACAGCCTCTGCAGCAGTTCTTCAGAGCCAGGGGCCCCCAGCCTTACAACCCCGTGCTTGAGGGTTACAGTCTTTCTTGGCAGAATGGTGCTTTTGGTTCACATCCAGCTACTTCTTTGAGCTTAAACTGGTCCCAGAACACTGATTCCAGCCTCAGCTGCTTCACAGACCCTGCCTCCTACCCCACACGATCAGCCCATTGACAACATGGATTATTAATACATTAATTGATTTTCAAATGTTGAGCCCACCTTGCAATACCTGGGATAGATCCCACTAGTCGTGGTGTATAATTCTTTTTATACAGTGGTGGATTTGGTTTGCTAATATTTTGTTGAGGATTTTTGCATTTATGTTCACGAGAGATATTGGTCTGCAGTTTTCTTTTCTTGTAATGTCTTTGTCTGGGTTTGTTAACGCTGGCCTCATAGGATGCATTAGGAAGTATTCCCTCTGCTTCTATCTTCTGAAAGAGATTGTAGAGAATTGGTCCTATTTCTTCCTTAAATGTTTGATCGATTTCACCAGTGAAACCACCTGGTCCTAGTGCTTTCTGTTTTGAAATATTATTAATTATTGATTCAGTTTCTTTAATAGATACAGGCCTATTCACAGCATTTATTTTCAACCTCAAAATACATCGTTTCCCTGGTTGATGGGGGCACTGAGTCCTATATCTACTCTTCCAAGAGGAGGGATTCCAAGGAGGCTTTTTTTTTTTCTTTTAGCCCCAGCATATATTTTGATGTATCCAGCACTTCTCTCACTAAAGAAGAGACAAAAATCAGTTAAATGAACAAACAAACAAATGTAATTTCTGGCAGGATTTTTTTCTTGTAGCATGAGAACCCAATTCCTCATTCATTCAAAATACATTTAGTGAGTGCCCCTATGTTCAGGCACTGAGATGCAGAAATAAAGGGGACAGGGTTCCTGCTCCCAAGGAGCACACTATCTGTGGGGAAGCAGGATTTCTAGGCTAAAGAGGCCCCCAAATCCCAGCCTGATGCTAGCCAAGAGGGCTACAAAGTTGAGAGCTGAGCCATCCTCTATAGTGGCATTAGTCACGTGTGGCTATCGAGCACTTGGAATGTGGCCAGTCCGAATTGAGATGCGCTGTAGGTATAAAACACAATTCGGATTTCAAAGACTCACTGTGGGCTGGGCGTGGTGGCTCACGCCTGTAATCCTAGCACTCTGGGAGGCCCAGGCAGGAGCATCACTCGAGGTCAGGAGTTTGAGACCAGCCTGAGCAAGAGCGAGACCCCGTCTCTACTAAAAATAGAAAGAAATTATCTGGACAACTAAAAAATATATATAGAAAAAATTAGCCAGCTATGGTGGCGCATGCCTGTAGGTAGTCCCAGCTACTTGGGAGGCTGAGGCAGGAGGATCGCTTGAGCCCAGGAGTTTGAGGTTGCCGTGGGCTAGGCTGGTGCCACGGCACTCTAGCCCGGCAACAGAGCGAGACTCTGTCTCCAAAAAAAAATAAAATAAAATAAAACAAAGACTCACTATGTAAAAAGAATGTGAAATATCTCAATCATTTTTATATTGATTCTGTGTTGAAATGATACTATTTTGTCGAGGATGGATTAAATAAAATACATTATTTTAAAAAAGAGGAAGAAATGGAGCAAAGCACTTCCTTGACGTCTCTTGCTACAGGACAAGGCAGGAGCAGACGTCGTGAGACCCTCCCGGCCCCTGCCTCCAGTGAATCAGGCACTCTAGCCGGGAAACAGAGCATGACTGTCTCAAAAAATAAATAAATAAGTAAGTAAATAAGTAAATAAATAAATAAATTCCTAATGGAGTCCAAGCTTCTGAGCCGGGTGGTCCAGGCCCTCCACCAGCCCGCCTCACCCCGTCCTCCTCATTCCGTCTCCCACAGCCTGGCTCTCCTGAGGGCTCCTCCCTGGTCAGACTGGGCTCTCTATTCTGTCCACAGCGAACCTGTGAATTCTTGCCTTTGACTCTGTGCTTGAAATAGCTTCCTCCTTTCTCATTACTGAGCCTAAGCCCTGCGGATCAGACTGCCGGGATGTGTCATCCCAGCTGTGCTGCCAATTATTTATGAGACCCAGGCAAGTTCCTTAACCTCCCTGTGCCTCCTCTATTTCTCCACCTGTACAACAGAAGTCATAATAGTACCTACATTCTAGACTTATTGTTGAAGCTTAAAAGAGGTAATTTATTTATTAATAAGCTACTGTCATATGCTGCATAATGAAGTTTTGGTCAATGACAGACCATACACATGATGGTGGTCTCATAAGGTTATAGTACTGTATTTTTACTGTACCTTTTCTATGTTTAAATATAAAAATATTTACTATTAGCCAGGTACGGTGGTTCACACCTATAATCCTTGCACTTTGGGAGGCTGAGGTGGGAGGATTGCTTGAGACCAGGAGTTCAAAACCAGCCTGAGCAACATAGTGATACCCTGTCTCTACAAAAAAATAAAGAAAAAATTATCCAGGCATGGTGCATGCCTGTAGTCCCAGCAACTAGGAAAGCTGAGGCAGGAGGATCACTTGAGCCCAAGAGTTCGAGGTTGCAGTGAGCTATGATCACTCCACTGCCCTTATAGCCTGGGCAACAGAGCAAGACTCTGTCTGAAAAAAAAAAATTAGGCCAACTAATAACCCTATACCAGCCTCTAAGTGTTCAAGTGAAAGGAAGAATTGCATGTCTCTCACTTTAAATCAAAAGCTAGAAATAATTAAGCTTAGTGAGGAAGGCATGTCGAGAGCTGAGACAGGCTGAAAGCAAGGCCTCTTGCAACAAATAGTTAGCCAAGCTATGAATGCAAAGGAAAAGTTCTTAAAGCAAATTAAAAGCGCTACTCCACTGAACACACAAATGATAAGAAAGTGAAGCAGCCTTATTGCTGATATAGAAGAAGTTTGAGTGGATAGAAGATCAAACCAACCACAATATACCCTTAAAGCCAAAATCAGAGCAAGGACCTAACTCTCTTCAATTCTATGGAGGCGGAGAGGTGAGGTAGCTGCAGGAGAAAAGTTGGAAGCTAGCAGCGGTTGGGTCATTAGGTTTATGCATATTTTTTATTATACCACGGTACACACCCTGGTCTTTGACCGTGGATTCCTTATAGCAAAAGAACGATAATGGTCAAAAGATACTGGCACATTACTAGAATCCCATCCAGTCATTAATAATTAGTCCAGTTCATCATCTTTACCATACGAAAACGTCTCGCAGGGCGAGGCCACTCAGGTCTGCAGGCTTCCATTTCATCTTGCCAGGTTCCAAAAGCCGGAGTGGCCTCGGCCACAAGTGGCTTCACCTTTCCAGGTATCCAGTATAATTGAGCTAAAAGCCAATACCATTTTTTGTTCTGAACCTCTTTCGAGGTGTTAATGTAATATTGGATTTCCCTAGTTATAAAATCCACTTTGTCATTAGTTTACCTTCAGCTATTGTTCCTCCTTCTCTCCATTTATACCCAGACAGTTGCCACTTTGTGAAGGGACGTTAGGAATGGCCACTGTGCTGGTCTTTTTTGCAGGCAGCAATACTAGTCTAGCAAGCGCCTCCCCTCAGTCCACTTCCATTTGTTGTAGTCCAGAGTGCGAGGAAAGACCACTTAGGCCGAATTGAGCCAAATCTGAGTCTTTATTAGCTGGCCAGCGACCACCCCCGCCCGCGTAAAAGCAGTACGAGAGGATGGCAAAGGCCTCTAACTTTCACAGAGTTTTTATACTATTTTTAGGGAGGCTACATGACATAGAGCAAAAGAAACAAAAAGCAGGATGTACAATCGATATTTTAGTGACACAATATTTTAGAGTCATGGGAGGGTGCCCCATAGATCTCTGGCGCCTAACCTTGAAGTACAGCACATTCTAAGTTACAGATTAAACAAAGGACAATTTCCCAGCTGCATATTACTCGGGAGTTGCATTCTTGAGGCAATTAGGCCTTGAGCATCTTTTGGGGAGGCTACGCGATATAAAGCAGGTGTCCAGGGAACAAAGGCGGGCAG
>RJWJ010019457.1:0-30228 GCA_004363605.1 Indri indri | reverse complement strand
TTGTTACTTAAATAGTTTTTGAACATAACTTTGTGAAAAGTGATTCTAAACTTTATTAAAATAGATATCTTATTACTTGTTATATCTTTTACTATTGATTAGATTTTATTTAAAGGAGTAGAAACGATTTACTTTTTTTTTTTTTTTTTTTTTTTTTTGAGACAGAGTCTCACTCTCTTGCCTGGGGCGAGTGCCGTGGTGTCAGCCTAGCTCACAGCAACGTCAAACTCCTGGGCTCAAGCGATCCTACTGTCTCAGCCTCCCGAGTAGCTGGGACTACAGGCATGCGCCACCATACCCGGCTAATTTTTTCTATATATATTTTTTTAGCTGTCCAATTAATTTCTTTCTATTTTTGGTAGAGATGGGGTCTCACTCTTGCTCAGGCTGGTCTCGAACTCCTGAGCTCAGGACGATCCGCCCGCCTCTGCCTCCCAGAGTGCTAGGATTACAGGCGTGAGCCACCGCGCCCGGCCTGAAATGATTTACATGTTATATTGATTTGTTTTTCTTAAGAAAACAAGACTCTTAATCCTGTGTGAAAACTTGAAGATGCTTCCTTGTTTGTGGAATGCTTGTATAACACTCACTTCTCCCTAAAAACACACACACAGGGTGCACAGTGGGAGTTTGGAGGGACAAAACATGACCACACTGAAATTTTAAGGGCTCGAATGAGGCATTTGGAGATGAAATTACTTTTTTAGAAAGAATGTATAAATTTTACCTCTTCTACTTTGAGAATCATAATTGATAGGAAAAAAATCTACATTTTTTAATAATAACAATGAGAGTAAATTATCTTTGGAAATGTATTCCTATGTTTGCAAATGATGCTTTAAAAAACAAATTATGGACTCTGATTTCATTGGAATGATGAAAATTTAGAAATAGTGAAAAGACTCGAAGTATGATTCTAAGATCTTCAAATAATTTGTTGTATCCTATTGTCCAAGTCATTTAACTTGTTTTTGCATTTGTGAGATAAAGTGCTTATGCTAAATTATTTCAGATGTATAAAAAGCTTTTTGGCATCTATGGTGTAGTTGTAATGGACAGATGGAACCTATGAATACATTTAGCAGTATTGTGTTATTGAGAACTCGGTCATTTGGATTTTGGGTAATTTTCAATGTAAACAGAGAATACCAATTTAGAGAGCCCTGTTTCTTCAGTGATAAAATATGTATACTGTTTCTGATATAAAAACAAAGAAGTAAAGCAAAGCCCACCTTCTGCCAGCTAAAAAGTCAGAAACACACAAAAATATAAGTGAAAAAAATTTGATACCAAATCTCTGGTGCTGATAACTTTGTAAGATAGAGATTTTTATTATGTTAAACTCAGGGTAGAGTGGCTCTTTAACTATGGTTACTTCTTAAATAAGCTTATACAAATAGGCTTTAAAAATGATCTGAACTAAGTGAAAAAATATAGCTTGGTGTTTCTTAGACATTTGAAGTGTTTGAAAACTGTAGATCCTCCCCCGCCCCAGAAAAAAATAAAATAAACATAATATACATTCTCATTTTTTAAAATATCTGTACACATTCATATATATCCCTAAAGTCTTTTGGTGGGAAATACAGGCTGGTGGTGCATGACAGTGACATTCAGCTAGAAGATTTGCCACGTATGTCTATAGGATCTACTAGTGTAGATTTCTCAATTAATGAAAATTCCTCTAAGTTTTGCTATCATTTTAAAATTTACTTGCATATAGATCCAAAGCAAATCAATTTCATGTAAGTGTGCTGCTTTGAATTTTGTGATTTAGCTTATAAGGGGGATTACATAGTTGTGTCATTAAACACTGATTCTTGGACCCAAGGTAATAAATGAACTTCAGTTATAATGTATGGATGTTGTAAATACACTTTTTATAAAAAATTCTGTTGCCAAAAAGATTGGTGAAAAAAAATTAGTAGAACATGATTTGCTCACTTGTGATTTATCTTTCATTGGCTACTACTGCCAACAGGAAATGCTTTTGAAGTTATTATCCAGGTGATGAATATATTAAATGAAAGATGAGTGGTAAAAAGATGAGTGGTAACCTTATTCTGGGGAGGTGGAAGAGAATAGCTTAAAGTATTGCCACTTTATATATTTTTTATGTAGACTTCACTTACTGTAATGTTAGACCTTGAACTTCAGAGATTTTCTAGGACAATTTCCCTTCATTTTTATAGGAGAGAAATTCTTCAAGGGTAAGAGATTTCCCCAAAATCACATACTTCACTGCAGAGTTAAGGGTTAGGACTCAGGTATCCTGACTTTTGGACTCTTCCCCTGCCCCCACCCACTTGTGCTCTTTGATCATTATCTGGCAATAGCCTCTAGTCTAAAAAACAAATCACATTTTTCAAAAATTTATTTTTTAAGTCTTTTAATTTAAGATTTTAATTTAAGATTTAATGCCTAAAACATGAAAATTAACTTTCAGGCCAGGCAGAGTGTGGTCATTCATTCCTGAAATCCCAGCACTTTGGGAAGGCCAATGGGGCAGGATTGTTTGAGGCTGAGAGTTCAAGATCAGCCTGGGCAACATAGTGAGACTCTTGTCTCTACAAAAAATTTAAAAATTAGCCCGGCACGGTGGTGTATGCTTACAGTCCTTGCTACTTGGGAGGCTGGGGCAGAAGTATTGCTTGAGCCAAGGAGTTTGAGGTCACAGTAGCTATGATTATGCCACTGCACTGCAGCGTGGACAACAGAGCGAGGTGCTGTCTCTTTAAAAAAAAGAAAAAGAGGCCGGGCGCGGTGGCTCACGCCTGTAATCCTAGCACTCTGGGAGGCGGAGGCGGGCGGATTGTTTGAGCTGAGGAGTTCGAGACCAGCCTGAGCAAGAGCGAGACCCTGTCTCTACTAAAAATAGAAAGAAATTAATCGGACAACTAAAAATATATAGAAAAAATTAGCCGGGCATGGTGGCACATACCTGTAGTCCCAGCTACTCGGGAGGCTGAGGCAGAAGGATCGCTTGAGCCCAGGAGTTTGAGGTTGCTGTGAGCTAGGCTGACGCCACGGCACTCACTCTAGCCCGGGCAACACAGCGAGACTCTGTCTCAAAAAAAAAAATAAAAAGAAAAAGAAAAAAACATTAACTTTTTGAGGCTATGAACGACTTAGAACTTCTTTTCTTA
Source organism: Indri indri (assembly GCA_004363605.1). Lineage (NCBI taxonomy): Eukaryota > Metazoa > Chordata > Mammalia > Primates > Indriidae > Indri > Indri indri. The sequence goes on along the minus strand of RJWJ010019457.1, from coordinate 27,082 downwards.
AATTTGTTTTTGTCTCAAATTAGAATACAGGCAATCCCCGGGTTATGGATGACCCATCTTATGGCATTCCATACTTATGAACAGGCTCCCAAAGCTCCCCATAAGGACAATTTTTAATTAAATTAATAATACAGGAAATAGTTTCTTCCATGAGTGCAAACAAACCAACATGGCATAAGCACTTCCTTGGCAGGTATCTTTCTGCTAGTGGCTAGTCTCATTGTTTATACAATAACTTACGCACAACATCACTTTCATCCTAACTTTTTAATTCAATTTTGTGAGTCTGAGTTTACCCTTATGACCATGCCTCCAAAACGAAAGTCCACTGCAAATCCAGGTGAACCTGCAGCAAAGAGAAAGGTGATTATAATGGAAACGAAAGCAGAAATAATTAAGCGTTGGAGAAAGGCCAGATGCCATATTCGTTGTGAAACCATCAGGCTTCAGTCACTTGACTACTGGAACAATGATAAAGGATAAAGTGAGAATAATGGAATGTGTGAAAGGCAGTGCTCTAATGAAAGCATCAGTTATTACTAAGCAGTGTGGTGGATTAATTATTGAAATAGAAAGGTTATTATTCATTTGGTTAGAAGATCGAAATAAGTATAACATTCCTATTAGCCTAGCATTGATGCAGCATCAAGTGAGCGTTAACCTTTAATATTCTTTTTAAAATTTTCTCCTATCTAAACTTTTGTATGAGTTTGTTTTTATGTTCTGTTTGTTTGAATTAAAGAGCACAATAGTTTCTGTAACTTACTATAGTACAGGGGTATTATTATAATATTACACTGTATTATTATCACATGAGGCATTATAGTATTATTATTATTATTACCTACATGTGCTTTTTTATTTTTTTGTCTTTTTTATTTTATTCTCCCCCCCCCGCCCACCGCTCCCATATTTCTTAATCAACAAATGTGACCTAAAGATGTTCTCTGGAATGTATCTTGTCCATATATGACCCAGGGGCCACCTTTATTTACAGAAAACATTATTTCTTAAGACAAAAGGCTATATTCACTTTTCTGTAATTTTCTTTTGCTGTTTGAAAATACTAGTTGCTTTGGGGCAATATATAAAATGTTCTCTGGCATCAAATAATTAAAACTACAATGATTTTTTATTTTTAGTTTTACAAATTCTATTTGTAGACACAAAAATAATTTACTGTTTTATTTTCCACTTTAGTTTTAGAATAGGGAGTGGTTTTTGAATTGTAAGAATGTAGGAGGATTGGTCAAGGTCAGTAAATTGTCTATTATAAAACCAACGAAGTGGAATTGTTTATGTCCTTCAGGTACATTCTATTATCAGAATTTTCCATCTGTCAATCTATGTTTTATAAATAAGTTTTCCCTACTATAAGAAAGCTATCAAAGCTAATTATTTTGAGGATCATTACTTTTTTTTCCCTAACATAGGGATTTAAAAGATAAATAAATTGGAGGTATAACTAAGTACTCAAAGTCGTAAATGATGCCTGGAGTTGAGTAATATTCAATGCCAAGAACAAAGTGGTTGAGAGCCATAACCTGCGTTTATATTCAAATTCTTAACATTAGTTATAGAAGTTTTATAGCAAATACAATTTAAAAAATTATGGTGTACTTCGGGCTTGACTAGATGGGAAAAATATTTTTAAAAATTATGGTGTACTAACTGTATTAATTAAAATCCTCTTTATGAAACTGTGTTTTATCCTAGAAAATGGCCTTAGGCACTCTCCTTGAATTTATTGATTTAGAGCAAAGTGTTTGAAAAAGCATATGAAAAGATTTGGGAAAATTGCAATGCTCATGGTCTCCAGCTTGCTGATGATATTTTTTTCTTTTTTGTAGTTTATAAAGCATTTTAAACACCTTCTAGAATGCAATTTTACTTCTTCAGTAATAAGTAATACTCTATCCACAGGGTTTCCAATGTCAGCTTTCATTTTGTAGTGCAAAAACTTCACTGTGGTTTAAAATGTTAGGACATTTTAATTAGGAAAATAGATAATGGAAACTCTATATTATGGAATAAATTTTCTAATGCTTCCATGTTCTACTAAACTGGAATGAAATATATATTAAAGTTTGCATTAAATTAGGTCTGTTTTAAAGTTGAGGAGTCAGGAGAAAAGGGGTTCAGATGATGATTATGAAATGTGCTTGGGACTCCATGGTGGGAGGTGGGGTCAAAACAACCCTTTAATCATAAATAGTAAGGAAATTTTTACCCAGGACATTTAGGTTACGTGGTTCTTTTCCCTTTTTTGTTTGTTATAGGCAAAGGGGAAGATAGTGATGTCCTCAGTATAAATGCAGATGCTTATGACAGCGACATAGAAGGCCCATGCAACGAAGAAGCCGCTGCTCCTGAGGTCCCAGAAAATACAGTGCAAAGTGAAGCTAGTCAGATAGATGACCTGGAGAAAGACATTGAGAAAAGTGTGAATGAAATTCTGGGACTGGCAGAGTCTAGCCCAAAGGAACCCAAAGCAGCCACCCTGACTGTTCCTCCACCAGAAGATGTTCAACCTTCTGCACAGCAGCTGGAGCTGCTAGAACTTGAGATGAGGGCAAGAGCGATTAAGGCCCTAATGAAAGCTGGTGATATAAAAAAGCCAGCCTAGTTGTTTAACTTGAGTTTGAATTTTAGAGGTGTTTGAATGAAGCCACATCATATAATTTTGTATCTGAAGTTTATTTTGGGTCTTATGTGATACTTCTCATGTAACCCTTATTAGGTAAACTCATTTTAGGCCTAAAATATGGTTGTTGTTGTTTTTTTTTATTTTGTATTAGAAATGTGTGTTATTGTCTTATGAATTCATGACAAATACAGTTGGATGGACTGGATACTTTGTTAGATGAGTGTTTAGCTATGTCTGCAAATTATCTTAAAAGCCATTAGCAAAGAGTCATGTTATTTTTTTTTTTCTTTATTTTTAAATGTTGGGCACCAAACCTAAAAACTTAAGAAAGATTGCCCAAGCATGTTTCTCTTAAGGCTATCTATATTTTGCAATAGACTATTAAATTATTGCTCCTAGATTTGTTAACAATAAATTTAGTTTTGCTTATATACACTTTTAAAATATGTACTATTTTGAAGATTTCTTATATGGATGTGGATTTCTTAATTAAAACTGAATAATAATTTTTGTTATCAGGCTTAGAGATTTGAAGTGGCTTAGAAAAACTTTTTTTTATAAAAGAAAGAAAGGATTTAAGGCAATTTTTAACAATGTAGAGCTAATTGCTCATGTTTAATTACAGCAGATTAGCCATTCTAATAGGTATTTGATACTATTGGACACTTCATTTAAGTTTTTTTCTCACTAAAAAAGAACAAGTTTTCATTTACATTCCAAGCTATCAGGAAAAGGAGAATATTTTATCAAAATGATTTCATCTCGTGGTGTTGCTTGAAGATCTGATATGCTATAATTCCATGAATCAAAAATAATAAAAGTCTATCATTCTGGATCTGAAGACTTTTGATATTTTTCCAAAAGCAAAATTAATTTCAGGAACCTTTGCTAAGTTGTTATAATTAATCACATTTTGCATAGTTTTTGTAAATTAGCATCCTGCCACAATTACAGATCATTTTTCCTCCATCACTAATTGCAGTTGTTTGATATCAAAATAAATTTAAGTAGAGACCCTTAACTTAAAATAAAGTAGTTTTTTTTCCTAAAACATAAATCTGGAACTGTTGTTTTTATATTTGGTAACAAATATAGTGTATTTATAAGCCATGGTCTCCTCATGTTGTATGAGGATTTTGCTTATACACAAAACTTTCAGGAATTGTGTTTTATTAGCGGGCTTAATTATATGTCAGAGAGTTTTTAAATGGAAATAGAGGACATTTATGAAACATTGGAGTTGCAGTTACAGATTGATTTTTCTGTTGTTCCTGAACATGCCATTTTTTTCCCCCTCCCTGAGTCTTTCTAATGAAGCACATAAGCCTATATCATTTGAAATACTTCTCTTAGGCTGGTAACTGTGAATATGATTTAAGTTGTGAGTTCTCATTGTCATTGTTTCAAGATGAAGAAGCATTGATTATGGTAAAATGCTTTTTCTATTTCAACTTAAACTTAACATTAAAATATAAACCAGTACAGAATAAACTGTATTGCTGCTTACTAATTATAAAATACAGTAGATGGCATTTGTGTTATTAAACATATAAGAGTAGGAAAAGGTCTTAGTGCTTAGTAGCTGATTAAAGTCACTACTTTCATGAAGCATCGTGTGTCAGTTCTATTCAGTGTGCAGAATGGTTTAGAGGACATTTGACTGGAGTGGATATGTGTGAGGTAGAATGAGCTGAACAAATTAGAGGCTGCTTAGATTCCTACCTTGGAAAATTTGCTTTTTCTCTTACTTATTCTTTTTTTTTTTTATGTTGAAAACTTGAGAGCTTTTAGAAAATAAATGGCTTTAAAGAATAGGAATAAGTTTGTTTTAGAAATGTCTAAGTAATGGGAAAATACTGTGTATTGATCTGATGCTGCCATTTAAATCATCAGCTCAGAGGTATTTGTAGAATGCATTTAAGGTGCTCCGTCTTGTTCAACTCTTAGATGTTACAGTATAGATTTTAGCATGGAATAGGCTGATTAATATAATAATAGCATGGGTGCTGCTTATTTCGATGCCTAATTCCTTCCTTTGGTTAAAGTAAGGACAATTTTCAGGCAATATCTAATTAATAATTAAATTAAAACAGTGAAAAAATTGGCAGCCGAATTTTCCATTTAATGTCAAGCAATCCAGATATTTGACTAGGGGCTTGATTCAAATCTTGAATGCTGGGTAGCGACTGGTAATAGGTCCTTTGTAATAAGCCATTGCCCCAATCACTAAGCCTTGGTTGACTTTTAGATGTTTCTATTAATCCACACACTCAGATATATCCTAAAAACCTATCACCAGGTTACCAGTTTATATCATTCCAATGATGAAAAATCACCCCAAATCCCCAAATCTTTCTGTTGAACACCATCAATTCCTTAAGTCCATCAGGCATTATATCCTTCCTTGTAAATCTTTTTGCCAAAACCTATTTTCAGCAAAATGTTAGACCCAAGGGCATGATCTGAGTAAAAGTGTTGTGAATCATTTGAACAGTAATATAAATTGCAATAAAATATGTATTTTCCAATGCCATTTTCAAGGTAGATAAAGCAGGGGTGAACCTACAATTTGGGCCAAATATTTGGGCAGCCTAAAAGTTTTAAAAATTCTCAGTTCTAGTCCATCATAAAAAATAAAAAAAGAGAATTCAGTTATAGATATTTTTCTTTGATTGCATTTGTTTAATTTTTAAAAAGTAAAACCAGTAAGTCTTAACTTAAAACTTCATTTTTATGTTTACATTTTCTTTATATTCAAGTAGACTTCCTTTTTCAAAAAAGGGCTAATGAATATATCAATAAGAAGTCAAATTTTTTTTGATATTTAATAATTATTTTAAAATGATTGTGATGCAGTGAAAAGATTGTGAGAGTTATGAGTAGAGGGTTCTAATTCTGCTCTAACAAGCTGTGTAACCTTGGACAAGTAACTGTAAAATGAAGGAAACAAATAGTTAGCCAATACATAAGATTTCCTTCAGTGTTCATAGTTTGTGATTCCAATGCAAAATACCATTAAATTTATGAAACTTATAGAACTCTCTTGAATTCAAGTATTAATCTTCTTCCTTCCCCTCCCTACTCAATTCAAAATGAATCAATCTATTTAGTTTCTATTTGTCCCACACTGTTACTGGATATGAACAGCAATCTAGTTTTAAATTTTTTTTTTTTTTTTTTTTTTTTTACCTGTTACAGTATTCAGTGTCAGGATTGCTTGGTAAGTATACTGCCTAGAATTACTGACTTTGGTCCATAAACTTATGTTATCTTTAACTTATTGTTTTACTCGTTTCACAATAATATTTAAATAATTTTAAGTCAAAAAAGGTTTTTTTCCAAAGCTTACAGTAAAAAATAGCATTTTCTTTCCCTTTTTTACACCCAGCTGTTGCTACTGAGGTAACCATTTTCAAATCTTTTAGCTGTTTCTTGTAGTATTTCTGTTTCGAAATAACATGATTATTATGCCATTTCTTGATATTTGACTTTTAGATTTTATTGATCTGTTTGGAATACAAAGATTAAACTGTAGTTCCTCCACCTCTCCTCTAAATACATACCTTCCTCCCTCATCCCAAAACAGTGTGGTTATATCACACTTCCTGGATAAGTTACCATTCATTGTTTGTACTGTTTTGACTCTAAATACTGTTCACAACTGTATGGTAATTATATTACTGTCAAATTATATTGCCTTTTTTGGTCCAATTTTTAAGTTTTTTGGAATTAATAATATAATTGCCTTGTTATTTCAATTACTCAGTGTTCTATGTATCAGACATTAATTTATACTCAAGCTGTTGTCTAGAAGTGTGATCATATAATCTTTTTTTATTTTTTTTTTTTAAGACATTCCTCCTGGAGCTCTCTCTTCTATGCTAATCTGGATTGGTTGCTTTTCACCTCTCTCATGTTGGATCCCCCATATCTTGAATTCTCTTCCTCCTCTTTTGATTTATTCTCTTTTGGTTCTCCTCTTTTGGTTTATTCTCTTATTCTCTTATTTCCAACAGCTTCCTGCAAAAGGCTGCATCAACAATAAGTTGTTTTGATTCACTGGTATGACTCAACATGGCTCAATTCTACCCATACAGCGATCGAAACTTCATGTGAGTCTTGATGTCTAGGCTGGAAATCATTGTTCTCAATTTTACAGTATTGCACCCCAGTGCCTTCTAACTTCCATTAAAGCTGTTGAGAATTCATTTGTCATTCTGATTCTTGATACCTAACTTGTCCTGTTACTTTCTCTTTGGAACCTATCGGGACTTTATCTTTATCCCCAGTATTGTGAAATTTCTTGATGTGTCAGGGTATGGATCTTTTTTCACCCATTGAGTTAACCATCAGTGGCCTCTTTTAGTGGAAAACTTCATGTCATTCAGTTCTGCGATGTTTTAAAATACTACTTCTTGGATAAATTCATTCCCTCTTTTTCTAATCTCTATTTCTAGAATTCATTTTATTAAGGTATTGATATCTAGGCTTGATTTTTTTTGTTATTGTTTCTAATTTCCATCTTTTCCACTCTCTGTATATTTTGTCAGTTTTGTAGTTCTTCTAGTGATTTTTAAAAGAACTTCTATCATATTTTTAATATCCAAAAGATCTTTTTGTTATTTTTTTATTCTCTGGATATTCCCTTTTTAAAATAGTGCTACAATCTTGTATCTATCTGTAGGGCAATGGCTCCGGCATGGTATCCTGGTGACCTGCACATACTCTGGTAGGTCATGTAGGCAGAGCTCAAACATCACACTAACCTTGTGATTCTCTCTGGAGCATAGCAAGACAGGCAGTTTTGTGAGGAGCCATTACATAATCATTTTCTTATTTGCTTTTTTTTCTTCAGGGAGGTTCCCTATCTTGCAGAAGGTTGTCTTGCAGTTTTCTCATTGCCTCCCTGATTCCTTTGAGAGGTGGGACTTTCTACCTTTCCCCTCTTGGGGCACAGCTGTGGGCTATAAAGTTGTTTAGGTGCTGCATAGTTAGTGCCACAGCAACAGGGTGTCCCATCACTCCTGTTGTACTGTCATCTTACCGCTTTTGTGTTGGTATTACCCTGCACAAGGACCATGGGAATGTGGTACCTTTGACTATTGTTTTTTTCACTGTCTATGTAAGTAATAAGCTATCTGAATCTAAAAAGAGCTTACTGTTTCTTTTCTGGCTAAATCTGCCAGGACTTGCTTGGCCCTTACCTTGGCCTTGTGTTTAACGGTTTCATGGGTATGATGTTTACTTTTCTGAGGATGTTAATTTTAACGGGTTTTTCAAGTTTTCTGCTTGTGTTTTCCTTCGAGTTAATGTTTTCTTATTTATTTTGCCTCTCCATCTGATGTTTCCTCAAATTTCCTTAAATCTTTGGTGATGTTTGGCTACTTTTATGAGAGTAAAACACTAAAAAGCTGATTGGAAGCTCTGTTTATGGATGAGACTCATTAAATGGTGGAATTCTCTTTTCTCTTGGGCTGGCTGAAGATATCCACAGTTCACTGTGAAGTCTTTTACTTTATCCCACTGTTTTCAATAGGCTAACTCTTAATTCTGCTTGGTACACCTGACTTTAGAATCTCAAGCTTCAACTTCACCAGTCTTCTGTGAAGTTGGTGAATGAAATGAATGGTTGTTAACCGTGAAGGAGCTCTGGAACTTTCACCCCAAAATATGACTCCTTGCTATAAAGACTATTTTGAATTAAAGGCTCTTAGAGATTAACAGGCCCTTGGAAGAAGCTTCCCATCTATCTGCATGAACTGGGCCAACCTGATCAAAAAGATCAAAGGGGGCAATTGACTTCCCTTCCTCTCACTATAATATCAATATCTTGCAGGAAAGAAGATCAAGAATGCAACCAGACTGGGACCCAAATCATTTAAAACATAATTCCTGTCTCTCAGGTTAATTTACAAGTCAATCTGTTTCCCCACCCAGTCGTCCTCCCTAGCAACCCCTTAACTACCTATACTCTTCATTTTCCCCCCTCCCCTCTAAAAGGCGTCTATAAAAATAACTGAACTTCATTGGGATATTGGGTAATCACTATGTGATTCTCCCCATGCGCATGGTATATAAACCTTTCTCTTAACTAAGCTGCCTTAATTGTGAGTTGATCTTTCAGCCAGCTTTCAGGGGAAGGGTAAGTTTCCTCTCATCCCTATGGTTTGGCATAGCTGGTGTTAGGTCTATCTCGATATTCTTTGGCCCTCAGTTGCCAATGTCAAGACTACTGGTACCGAGTTGGGCCAACGACGGAGTGTTCACAAATGCAAAGCAATTCCACACAGTTTATTACAGAAAAGAAACTATACAAAGTGAAAGTAAAAAAAGAAAAAAAAAAAAAAAAGGAAGCTACCAAAGGGAAAATACGTTCCAGAGAGGTACAGGTCGGTCTTCACGAGTGGAGAAAGATGTTGAAGACTCCCACGTGGTTTTCTTTTATTGGCCTGGTCAGGTGGGCGGGCTTACAGGAGGTGTGGGCTTTTACACAATGATTATCAGGTGTTCTGCATTTTCCTGCAGTCCCTCCCCGTGATTGGTTCCCGGCTTCTCCACCCCTAGGAACCGCCCTCCTGGCCTACACCCACCACGGGCAGATTTGATCCCCGCCTAACAACAGCGGGCTCTCAAAGCCACTCTGCTCTCCTGAAAGCCTCAGTGAGAAAAATTGGAACTCTGACCAGCCGGCCACATGGTAAGATATCTTACTTACCAGTTAGATTCCCAGTTTTCCTCTCCGTGGGCTCCGGTTGAACAGACAGTAAAAGATTATTGTCCTTTCCAAATTTAAGGTTAACGAGAGAGAAGTTTTCGTGAGTGACTAGTCTTGAGAGCAACTCTGGTATTGGTATATTTTTTGGTATTTGTGGTGTGAATATTCATATTGTTTGATTCCCTCTCCTCTCAGAAATAGCCTTTTTTGTTGTTCTTTCTTTTGTCGTTATCTTTCTGTGTTGGCTTTGTCATAAAGAGGGTTACCACAGGTTAGAATACAGGCGTAGCGCCTGTACAAGCCTGACGTTGGAGCCGGCCCTGCAGACGAGCCAGTTACACGGTTCGGAGTAGACAGCGTTTATTAAGGCAAACTTTGCTGCAGGTCCCCGAAAACAAAAACCATATGAAGTTTCCCTCTCATCCTGTTTTATGTCCCTGAGCTTGTCTTCTGACTGAGTGGGAATTCTCGCCTCAGTTCCCGCCATGTTGGGGTAGGGGGGTGTTTTCTCGGCAACAGGTCGGGCGGCCAATCTGAAAAACATTGCGGGTCCGAGACGTGTAAGATTCTAAGCAGCACACCCTTTGTACCAAATGTGTCAAGCTCTGGGGGTGTGAGTCTTTGTCTTAAAAGGACTTTGTATTTCTGAGAGTGAATTTTCTCGGTGCCCTCGCCAGGCTAAACCTGGAAAATTACCACCTGGGTTTTCTATGAAGAGGCATTGGATTGAGTTGCTTTTGGAATAAATATACCATTGAGATTAATGGCCAAAAGATGGATCCTTTAAAAGACTTCTAAATCTTTAAAATAAATTTTAGGGATCTCTTGTTCAAAACAATTACTTATTTGTATTAATAGAAGAAATTATATTAAAAGAAAGACATATAATGTTGTGGCTAGACTTAAAAATTCTCTTGACAAAATTGAAGAGCAAATACCTGATCTAAAACAAGATAAAAAGTCTTTGAATACTGTCCCTGTGGGAATAATGGTACAGGCCAATTTGCCTCGTTGCCTAATGGTTAAAGTTCTATGCTTTTACCTCAGCAGCCTAAGTTTGTTTCCTGGACAGGGAATGAGCCTGTTCCAGTTTGATATTTGTATAACTTTCTCCATTCACTGATTTTCTTCTGTGCACAGCTTTTGCTTTCCTGCATTCTCTAGAGGTATACAGGGCTTTTATTTATTTATTTATTTATTTTTAATTTTTGTTTTTTTGAGATAGAGTCTGACTCTGTTGCCTGGGCTAGAGTGCCGTGGTGTCAGCCTCGCTCACAGCAACCTCAAACTCCTGGGCTCAAGTGATCCTCCTGCCTCAGTCTCCCGAGTAGCTGGGAGCACAGGCATGCGCCACCATGCCCGGCTAATTTTTTTTTTCTATATATTTTTAGTTGTCCAGCTAGTTTCTTTCTATTTTTAGTAGAGACGGGGTCTTGCTCTTGCTCAGGCTGGTCTCGAACTCGTGAGCTCAAACGATCCACCCGCCTCGGCCTTCCAGAGTGCTAGGATTACAGGTGCTAGCCACCACGTCTGGCCCGGGGCTTTTAAATGTTTATGAATGGTCAGCTAAAAAGTTGGGACCCTAGAAAATATGTCTGGACAAAAAATATGGGTTATATCTTGTTTATAACTAGCGAGACTTTTCTTTCTTGGAGTTGTTTTTGTGGCTTTTCTGGATTGTGTACAAACTGTTCTCCATCTCCTTAAAAACACCTCTTGCTTTCTTGATTAAGTTGTAACCTTGGTTAAGGCTTATTGGTTTCACTTAAAGGGATACTTTAGTTTAAAAGTTGAAAAGCAAAAACATCAGCCGTTTGTCCGAGCTAAAGTTTGCTCTATTCATCTTCACTCATTTCTAGTCCTTCCTCTCTGCCGATCGTGGAGTTTTGGTCATTTAAAAGTGGCCACTGTTCCAACTATATTTAAGTAAGACAAATGATGAGCTGTAACCAATCCAGCTATTTCTATACCTGACTTCCATTTTCTGTACATCACTTTTCTGTCCGTGAATCTTCTTCAACCACGCTACAGCATTAGTCTCTCTGAACCTGTTCTAATTCAGCTGCCCAATGTGTGAATTGCTCTTTGCTCAATTAAACTGTAAAATTTAATTTTTAGCAAAAGTGGGTTTCAAGGTAGAGTTCCCAGAGACCCCCAGGAGCACTAAGAGTCCAAACGTGGTACAGTGCTGGACCTATTGTCCTTTGCTTTCTCATTGAAACTAAGGCTTGTGGGTAAGTTCTGTCTCAGATTCCAAAGTGCCACAGATTTGTGTTTTTAGCTTTCTGAGTTTGTTTGAGCAAATTTTGATCCTGAGTTCGGAAGTTGAGATGGAATCTAAACTAGGTCTGGGATCAGATTGGATCTCAATTAGCTTAGATTCCAGTTAGAGGCCTCAAATGTCTGACTGGGCTAGGCAAAAACTAACAGTAGGTGGCAATACGACAGTGGGTGCAAACTCCAGCTGTCGGGAATTCGTGGAGATTTCTGTATTCTATCCCTTTGTTCCTTTTTCTTGTGCTCTTGGGTAAGGAAAAATCATTGCCTAAGGTGATCATGGAGATCGGAGAGCCAAAGCCAAGAGTCAAGGTGAAAATAGGAACCTTAATATCTGAAGAACGGAATACTCTACTTTCTGGTTATGCCTACCTATACATGTATAAATATTAGGCCCTAAAAGCGGCAAACACAGAAATGGCAACATCTTACTAAAGGCGAATTGTTGGGTAGCTAGTACTTGCTTAAAACAATAAAATAGGTAATTATAAGATTGATAGTCTGGATAAAAAATAATATTTAAGAGCCAGCAAATAAATTCTTAAAGGAGCTATCAAAACTAGCTTCTGTTTATATGTCTGTGTGTCTATATATGTCATTTGTGTGTGATATTTTAGTACTAAATTATATAAAAAGAACTCTAATTAATTAGCTTAAAATAATAAGTGCCTACGTCAAATATTTTAGATAAAAGATAAAAAGTAACTCAGATGCTTTTAATTCATGTGACTTTAAGAATATAGTAATTGACCTCTGCTCAACTTTCTTTTTGATTCTGTTACACTCTGATTCACAATTTCTCTTTACATTGACGTTCGGGGGAGATAATTAACAGTGGACCTGAATACCTCAGAGATACTGCGAGTCTCCTTCAATATTCTATCAAATTCTTCCATGTCTTTTACCAAATTATTTCCCAGTGCACTGTTTGTAAATCTCACCAAATCTCTGGAGGAAACTGGCCCGCAAAGGCCAGGACTGTCCCTTTTTGTCACTCCAAATTGATTTTATAAATTTACCTTCAGCTTTAAGCTTTTCTTACTGTTTGGTTATTGTTTATGTGATTAGAGGATAGATTGAATGCTATCCAAATAGGCATACTCGTGCTACAACGGTGGTTAAAAAAAATTGGTAACTCAGATTATTCCTTTATGGATTGAGTCAGATAAAGGAACTCAATTTAAACCACTTGCTTGTCTTCACAAGCAAGCTCTGTATTAAAATTTCATACCCCATATCATCCCCAATCCTCAGAGCAAGTGAAACATAAAAATCTAGAAATAAAAAGGACATTGAGAAAAATCTGTCAAGACACTGGACTTAAATGGCCAGATGTATTACTATTGGCCCTTACAAAAATCCAGAATGCTTCTATTAGGAGACATGGTTTAACCCGTTTTGAAATAGTGTTCTGTCACCCCATGCCTACTGACACCTACAAATACCTTCTATTCCTGGACTGACTGAACACTGTGGGGATTTAAGTGAACAATTTGATAGTAAGACTAGCTACATACAAGTGCTAAGTATACTTGGAGCATATCAACAGGTGAAAGGAACATGGTCTCTGCCGACTGACAGGCCTAGTCATGCTGTTGGACCAAGATATCCTGTTTCCATCAAAGTTTTTAGAAGATACCTGCTATCACCTTCCTGGGAATAATAAGTACTGTCAACTACCTACATTGCCATAAAAATAAAAGAAAAGTCCTCCTGGATTCACATAAGACATGCCCAACTACACTGAGAAAATTGGAGTATGACCCCTACAGGTGACCTAAAAGTAAGGATTTCCAGAGCCAGTTCCCAGGCCCTTGAAGCAGATGTCTTCATGAAGTAGACAGCTTTTTCCCAAGATCGTAGGTCAAGAAACTCTATTTTTCATCTATAAATTCCTTTTTGTCTTTTAATCCCCCCAAATGTTCCTTTCTAAACACTTCTTTTAAGCTTCCCCCTTCGAGGTTTGCACATTGGAAGCTGAGGAGAGTTTGCCTCAACCTATCCCATTTTTCCTTTTATCTTCCACCATGTCTCTTCTTTCAAATTATGCCTTGCTCTTACTAACCCTTACTGTTTTTCCAGCAGGTCAGGTGCAGACCTGGCATCCTTTTACACCAGTCTTTCAAACCCTGGCCACACTGACTAGTCAGTCTAATCGTTGGTTATGCCAACATCTAGACCATACAAAGGAACCTAAACTCATTTTTGTTTCTGCCAATGTGAGTGCCTAGTGGAACCAGTCCAGAAGGTGGATGTATGACAAGATGTGGCATCCATAACCAGGGAAGAAACATCATGCTGCTTCTCCTGTTGGTGAGTCAACTGGACAGAGAAAAACCTCTGTGGAAGCTCAAAAAAACTGTCTTTTGCTCAGGTAAAGTCCCTGGAAAGAAAATTGTCCTCTGCATTGAAAACAGGGATGCCGCTGGATCTTTTCTGGGTGACATACTAGGGCAATATTGTGATCAGACTCTACAGTTTATTCTACAGATGGCATTCTTGCACCCCTTAGATGATGCTAACTCTTACCTTCATGATGTCAACAATTGTCGAATCACCAGATGTTATGAATGGCTCATAAGCCAGGCCCGTGCAACTTGGGGTAGTTCACTCGTTCTGTTTGTTTAGATGCCAGACGCTGTATATGGACAGAGCAAAAGTCTGGACTGACTGGGTTAGGACTGACAAAACCAAGTCCTATAACTGCCAGAACTAACCCAAAGGCTTTTAATATCAAATATTTCATGATCTGTTCTGTTTCCATGGACTGACGGGACACATGGATACTGGAGATATGAAAATGCCAGTGAGGAAGAAGAGGCACAACAGACTCCAGACTGGGAGGTCACAGGTTCCAACCTGACTCTATCTATAAATTACGCTGGTCTTTTTATTGTGTGTGACAATAAAGTTTATAAGCGGTTCCCACCTAGGTGGTCAGAATGCTATGGACTTGGTTATCTGACACCCTCTGTTACCAGGTACTCCACTTTAAAATGCCAGCCAAATTACAAACTTGGGCTCCTTCATTCATAAAGTGGTACCAAGCAAACGTACTACATGTGATATTATAAAAAACCCACTTGTATATCTTGTATATCATAATTATAAGTTCTTTTTGGTGCTCAGGCCTCTTTGCCCAGCATTTAGAACTCATGAGATTGAAAAGACAGTTTTGAATCTCTCCACCGTAGTAGAACAAGAATTCAATATCACCATGCAAGCATTGGGAGCATTTCAGTTAGAAGTCAATAGCCTAACTTCTGTTATATTTGAAAACTGCTGCCTCCTGGATGCCCTCACAGCCCAACAGGGAGGAGCTTGTGTGATTATGGGCAATAGAAAATACTCTTTCTACATAAAACCTCATAAGGCAAGTAGAGACTGTGATCTACACTTCCTAAAAGACAAGATAAATATTCTCCAGATTAATGAAGACCAATTCCCAAGAATGGGAGACCAATTTAATGGGGCATGGGGAAATGTGCTTAGGTCTGTTCTTTTCTACTTATTTATTCTCATTTTAATCTATGTTCTTGTCTCCCTTTTCAGATCTCTTGTTACTAGACTACTAATCATATCTCTCTAGCCATAGCTACCAACTTGGCTTTTAATGTGTGAAATTTCTAGGGAAGTTCCAGATGGGGAAATGAAGGAGCTCTGGAAATGTCACCTCAAAATATGACTTCTTGCTATAAAGACTATTTTGAATTAAAGGCTCTTAGAGATTAACAGGCCCTTGGAAGAGGCTTTCCCTCTATCTGCATAAACTGGACTGACCTAATCAAAAGATCAAAGGGGGCAATTGACTTCCCTTCCTCTCCCTGTAATATCATTATATTACAGGGAAGAAGATCAAGAATGCAACCAGACTGGGACCCAAATCATTTAAAACATAATTCCTGTCTCTCAGGTTAATTTACAAGTCAATCTGTTTCCCTACCCAGTCTCTCTCCCTAGCTACCTGTACTCCTCATTTTCCCCCCTCTCCTGTAACAGGCGTGTATAAAAATAACTGAACTTCTTTGGGATATTGGGTAATCAGTATGTGATTCTCCCCATGCGCGTGGTAAATAAACCTTTTTCTTATTAATCTGCGTTAATTGTGAGTTGATCTTTCAGTGAACTTTCAGGGAAAGGGCAAGTTTCCCCTCGCCCCTACAACCGTTTGTGAGGAGGCTGTCATGTTTTACTCCTTGCACTGTATTTAGAAGAACCTGGAATCTTCATTATTGAACCTTACTTGGGTTTGTGTTTATTGTCACATTCTTAGCTTCATCTCTCTATAGGCCCTTAGGTTGCAACATTCCTTATCTGCTAAGTCATTTCCACTGTGCTCTAGCTACCAAAATTTTCTTGACTCATTTCTGTCAAGATGTTGAGTCAAGTATCTAAATAGGATAGTTCTTTTACTCTCTTCCCCTTTTAGTGGACTTTCATGAGAGAGCTGTGGCAAATGTGGTGTTTAGCATACTATATTTAAGCAGCTATTATTTGATTTTTTAACTGTTTTTGCTTTTGTCTTTTATTTTTTTTTTTTGCTAAATCCAAGTTTAGTGAGATTAATGGTAGACATTTAATTGATTGCAAGTGGAAAAAGTTGTGGGGAAGAGAGTAGACAAGGATGACAGCAAACATAAAGGTTTATATAATCATGAATAGGCCAAAGGATTTCATAATCAAATCTTGATATCCTAGTTTTCTTGATATATCCTCTTCTTCCATGTTTACTAATACAAAAATGCCACCAAAAAGCTGTCACAGAGATGTTTAATACCAAAACAAGTGTTTTACAGCTATCGACTACATAAAGCTATCTTTTCACCAAGGGACAGAGGGAAAAACTTTACATAACAATGTTTACTGATGCTTCCGAATCTTTTCGGGCAGAGAAGTTTTTTTATTTTAATCTTTCTTGTGACTGTTTTAATAGATGGATAAACATGGTAGGCAATAATACCAACTTTCCACTAATTTGGTGATTTTAAATATCACACGAAAGACAGAATCTTATGGACGTTCCAGGAAGAGAGACTTTAATAAAAGTAAAAAGACTTTAGTGAAGGATAGGGATTTCATTGATGGTTATTTTTTGAATTCCCAAAATTACCCTTTAGTAAGTGCATTGATACAGATATCAGGAATTCTCAAATGGCAGCTCCTTCTGAGAGTATTTAAACTTGAGTCATCAATCTTAAACACATTTTATTGCAAATTAGTTTGAAATTATTTACCTTTCTTAGTGATATTAGAAAATAGAATTTTGATTGGTTGGTTTACATTTGTAGTATATGGAACTACCAAATGAATAGAAACTAAGGTGCAAAGCTACCCACCCACATTAGCTTGGTGGATGTGTCTGTTTTGAACCAGTCTTATCTGACCAACCTTTTGGTAAATCTTTTGTGTCTATTATTCTTCCTTTTTCTCTTTCACCTCGCTATTAACTCTTTTCCTTTGCTCTTATACTGTTTTCCTGCTGTTCTCTTTCTTCCTTAACCAGTCATTGTTTGAGACAAGAGTTTTTCTTTTATTGTTTGGTTTATTCTCAACCTATAAACTTAAACAAAAATGTTATAAAACTTTGTTTAGAAGGCTAGTTTTGAATTTGTAAGTAGCTAATTGGGAATTTTATAATCATAGAACCAGCAAAACAGAATTTTTGATTGGAGGCGATATTAAAGATCTAGTTCCAAATGCCAGCAATTGCATATGGTTTTCAAAAAATATTCATTTTAAATTAGCGTTTTTCCATTACAGAAGATTAAAGCTTTTTGTCATGCCACTTCCTTCCCTCATTCCCAAGAATCATTTCAGTGCATGTAGTCCCTCAAATATTCTCTTCCTCCTACCTTCTTCAGTATTTAAAATCATTCTGTTCACCAAATTAGTAGTATGCAAACTTTTTTCACTAAGCAAAGTATATATGTGTGTGTATATATATATGCATACCTATGCAATGTTGGCAAGAGTATAAGAAGTAAAATTAAAAGAAGGCAAATAACAATCTAGAGAGAAAGCATTTGCACAAATATGAAAACCACAGAGTTGATATCCTTAAGATATTAAGATCTCATACGTCAAGACATTACAAAGTCTCCAGCCTAAATTGTATGTTAACAATGGCTGCTGTTTTTTAAGCTCAGAGAATGTTGGAGGTGTGGGAGAGAGTGCTGGGAGATATGCAGCAGAATCACATTCAATGGGGAGAAATGACATTGGGCAATGAAAGAAGTGGCAGAGCTGTGGTTATGTGGTTCTTGGAGATGATTTAGTTCAGGGACAAATAGTAATACACAGTTTTTGTTTGCACATAACGGTATGATAATTGATGTTTCTGATGACGAATCAGCTGCAAGAAAGGGTGTTGATGTGCAATTGTGTGCAAATAAGTTTTGTTGTAAAAAACGTAAAAATATTTTGGTTTAAGAAGATTACATGGAAGATTATATTTTTCTTGATTCACTGGATTAATGAGGCATTATCTTTAGGCAACTATTTGAAAACACACTGTTATATCCACTTACATTTGCTTTGAGTTCTGGTTGCAGTCAAACTCAGTTTGCTGGAAATGTTGGACATGATGTAATTTCTGTTGACTGAAACGATGGAATAAAGAAAATGGACTTGTATACTCTGTGGCAGATGGCTACTTAATGTCATTGAAAGCATAAGATATGTTTATTACTGAAAGCTGAAATTAGCCCAAGAACTAGTGGGCTGTATTTGACACTTTAAGGGCATAAATTCAATGAGGAACATAATTAGCGAGAACAGGCTTTTATGCTTGGCAGAGGTAGGCGTCACATTTTGTTAACATACATTGCTTAATATTACTCTCTTGACAGATTCTCCAAATACTACTATTTTTCCATGGCAATATGTACCACTATATGTCCGTGACTTAATATGAACAAGATTTTTTTTTTTGGTTGATTGCAGTTGATTGATGAAAACTGGTATTATCAAAGTGAAATATCATAAACTTTGTGCATAACAAGTATGGGTATTGTAACTTATCTGAAAGAGTTCGATTATAATACAGTTAAGAAATTGAACTTTTTATTAGCCATGAGTTTGCTGTCTCAGGCTTCCTCACAATTCAGTGCAATATTGCAATGAACACTTTCTCCGAATGCCTTCTTTTAAATTTTTGGTTTGTGTTATCCCGAAAATAGAAGTCCCGAATTATATTTTCACCATGATCTCTATAGACGTTTCAATTTAAGTAGTCGAAGCAATGAATCTTTCTTTTATTGCAGAATGTACAACACCTCAGTAAAATAATAGAAACATAATAAACTTAAAATGTTCTTTTAATGTTTTCAATTTGAGTCATTCCTCTTTTTTTTAAAGGATGAGTTTGGGGGAGAAAAGAGAATTTCAGATTTTTATATTTAATTGAACTAACAGCGTGTGCTGACAAGTAATAAATAACAGCGATTCAGAGTGACTAAATAAATTGGTTTCCACAAGCAATGATTCATCTTCTTTCACTGCCATCAGGCTAAGAGACAGCTTCTTTTTGTCAGCTTATAGGAAAAATATTTGATAGTGTAACAATCCTGTTTCTGTTCCTGCAATAGAAGTTCTATTACTTTCTATAGTAGTTGCATTTTAAATTATTTAAATATAATAATTACATGTATGATTGTTCATATACTTAAAACTTTGTGAAGTTATAAATGCTCAGTCTTTGTGGTGTTTTATAATATTTTGATAGGGTCATTTTCCTCTTAATGTTTTCTTTGTCTCATGGGTTATTTAGATGTGTGTTACTTTGTTTCCTAATAGTTGGGGATTTTTCTAAAGATCTTTCAGTTACTAATTTTTAATTTAATTCTATTGTAGTCATTGGAAATATTTTATTTGACTTGAATCTTTTTAAATTTGAGTTTTGTATTATGGCCTAAATGATGGTCTATATTGGTAAGTGTTCCATACGCACTTAAAAAGAATATGTATTCTACTGTTCTCAGGTAGAGTGTTATATAAATGTCAATTGTGTCAAGTTGGTTCATGGTATTCAAATCTTTTCCTTATTTTCTGTATATACCATCTGTAATTATTGAAAGAGGGTATTCTATTGCTGCATAACAAGTGACCACAAATTGGACTTAAAACAGCACACATTTATTATGTCATCATAGTTTCCATGAGTCAGGAATCTGAGGATGGCTTAGCTGGGTCCTCTGCTCAAGGTGTCAGAAAACTGCTATCAAAGTGTCAGCTTAGGCTGTAGTCTCATCTGAGGCTTGGGGACCTCTTCTAAGCTCATGTAGCTGTTGGCAAAATTTACTTCTTTCTGTCTATAGAACTCAGGTAGCTGGTTTTTTTCAAGGCCCAGTAGAACAGAGAGACTTGACTTCCATCCCTGACTTATAGACCAGACTTTAAAAGGGTCTACCTGATTAGGTCAGACCCACTCAGGATGGGTCTTTTAATTAAATCAAAGTCAATTGATAAGTGACTTTACTTCACTTTTGTCATATAATATAACAATCATGAGAGTGAAATGCCATGATATTCACAAGTCCCAGTGAGGGATTATACAGGACAGGTATAATGGGGGTGGGAATTTAGGGGGCACTCTTAGGATTCTACCCACCACGAGGGGGTATTAAAATCTCCAACAATAATTGTGGATTTGGTTATTTCCCCTACAGTTCTGTCAATTTTTGATTCAAGTATTTTGAAGCTCTGTTATTAGTTGCATAAATGTTCAAGATTATTATAACCTCTGGAAAAATTCATCCCTTTATCATTATAAAATCACATTCTTATCCCTAATAATACACTTTGCTCTGAAATCTATTTTTTTCTGGTACTAATGTAGCCATTTCTGCTTTCTTTTGATTAGTGTTAGTATGTTGTATGTTTTCCAAGCTTTTATTTTAACTTTATTTGTGTATTTATACAGATGGTCCCCAACTTACAATGATTCAACTTATGATATTTTGACTTTGCTATGGTGTGAAACCATCACAACTTTGACATAATGTACACTATGCAATAAATTACATGAGATAGTCAACTCTTCATTATAAGATAGGCTTTGTGTTAGATTATTTTCCCAATTGTAGGCTAATGTAAGTGTTTTGAGCACATTTAAGGTAATCTAAACTAAGCTATGACATTTGGTGTGTTAAGTGTATTAAATGCATTTTTCACTTATGATATTTTCAATTTAGGATGGGTTTATTGGGACATAACCCATGATAAAGAACATCTGTATTTAAATTAAATTTCTTGTCAGCAGCATATGGTTGGGTCTTCCTTTTTTTATCTAATATACTCTCTGCCTATTAATTAGGTTATTTTGACCATTTACATTTTTAAAAACGTATTTATGGTTTTTTTATATGTAGTATTTGTACATAGTATAACCTTTGTAACACTATCCTTCACTTTTTAGATCTCTTCCACAATGTATTTCTGTCATTTATTTTGACAGCTTTGTTGATATATCATTCACATACCGTAAAGTTCACCCTTTAAAAGTGTACAGTTCAGCGGTTTTTACAGAGTTATGCACCCATCAACACTAATTCCAAAACATTTTCATACCCATTAGTAGTCACTCCCCATGCCCACCTCTCCCCAGCCTCTGGCAACCACTAATACATTTTTTGTCTGTTGAGTTTGCTTATTCTGGACTTCTCATATAAATGGAATGATATGATAGGAGGACTTTTGTGTCTGGTTTCTTTATTTTCAAGCTTCATTCATATTGTCACATGTATCAGTACTTCATTCCTTTTTGTGGCCAAATAGTGTTTCATTGTATAGATATTTTACATTCTATTTATTCATTCATCAGTTGGTTGATGTGTTGTTTTCACTTTTTGGCTATTATCAATAATGCTACTATGAACATTCATGTACAAGTGTTTATGCAGATGTGTGTTTTCATTTCTCTTGGGTATTTACTTAGGAATGGAACTCTACGTTTAACCTTTTGAGGAACTGGCAAACTGTTGTCCAAATGATCTGCATCATTTGGCATTTCCACCAGTAATGTATCAGGGTTCCAGTTTCCTTGCCAACATTTGTTATTGTCTGTCTTTTTTCATTTAGTGCTTTAAAGATGTTGCTTCACTGTGTTTCCATTAAGGTATCTTGTGTCATCATTGTTCCTCTCTTTATAACATGACTTCTTGTAGGATTTTTCTTTATCACTAGTTTCAAGCAATTTGACTGCAATGAGGCTTAGTGTAGTTTTCTTCATATTTCTTGTGGTTGAGGTTCGTTGAAATTCTTGGATTTGTGAGGTTATCATTTTTAACAAATTTGGAACATTTTGGCCATAATTTCTCCAAATATTTTTTATTACCTGGTTCTTTTGGGGACTCCAATTACACATTTAAAATGAACTTAAAATTTTTGGCATAGCTCACCGATGCTCTATTCATTTTTTAAAATTATCTATTCTCTCTTTTAAATTTATCAATCTTTTATTCTGCAATTTCTAACCTGACATTAATTGCATCCAGGACATTTCTCATACCTTGTAGTTTTCATTTTAAGAAGTTTAAGATACATTTTTAAACATCTTCCATGTATTAACTTTTTGAGCATATAGAAAACAGTTATAATAATGGTTTTTAAAGGCCTTATCTTCTTAATTCTAGCAGCTATGTCAGTTTTGGGTTAGTTTGTTGATTAGTCTTTCTCCTCATAATGGGTCATGTTTTCTAGTTTCTTTACAGGTCTGGTAATTTTTTATTGACTGCCACACAGTATGAATTTTACTTTGTTGGATGCTGGATAGTTTTATTCATATAAATAGTCATGTGCCTTTTTACTGAGACACAGTTAAGTTGCTTGTAAATAGTTTGATTCTTTCCAGTCTTTTAAGATTTGTTAGGCAGGACTGCTACATGCTCATTCTAGAGCTAATTATTCCCCACTACTGATGAAACACTTTTCTGTATATTTAACCCAATGGCCTGTGTCTTATGAGACTTTACAGTCTGGCCATTGTGAACAGGTATTACTCCCAGCCTTGTATGGGTCCTGGGCACTATTGCCTCATCTCCTTCATGGTGGTTCTTTCCCTGACCTCATGTAGCTTCCTCACATGCATATGTTATTTAATACTCAGCTGAATACTTGAGGGGGCCCTCTGTAGATCTCCAGAGTTCTCTCTGTGTTGCTATCTCATCTCTGCTGCACTGGCCTGAGAACTTTAGCTGCTTTAATCTTTCTGGACTCTAAGCTTCATTTCCTCAACTCAGGGAATGATGTATGCTCTGCCTGTGTTCTCCTTCTCCGCTCTGTGGCCTAGAACTCTCTCAAAACAACAATTATAGGACTTATTTTGTTGTTTCCTACCTAACAGGGATCACTGTCTTTTGTTGTGCAATGTCCAGTGGCTTCTAAACTGTTGTTTCACATATTGTGTCTGTTCTTTGGTTGTTTCAGGTGGGAGAGTAAATCTAGTCCCTGTTGGTCCGTCTTGACCAGAAGTGGAAGCTACCTTCATTCTTGGTGGGGTTTTAAGTAGTTTCACCTTGATGTGCCTAGCCATGATTTTGTTTGTATTTGTCCTGTTTGGGGTTTGCTGTGCCTCTTGAATCTTTAAACTTTCTTTCATTAAATTTGGTAGTTTTCAGCCCATCTTTTTTCATATATATATGTGTGTGTGTATATTCCATTCTCTCCTTCCTCTTCTTCTGGGACCCCAGTTACTCTATAAATCATTTTTCTCTTTTCTTCAGATTAGATAATTTCCATTGTACTATCTTTAAGTTCACTGATTCATTTCTGTTTTATCTCAATTCTGCTATTAAGCCCCTACAGTGATTTTTAAAATTTATGATGTTGTGTTTTTCAATTCTAAAATCTCCGTTTTGTTTTGTTTTGTTTTGTTTTTTTTCTATGTTGTGCTGAGATACCTATCTCTTCGTTCATTTGGACATTATTTTTATTTATTTCATTGAGTGGTCGTAATAGCTGCTTTAATGTCTTTTTCTGATAATTCCAATATCTGGATTATCTCAGTTTGCCCTTTGTAGATTGTCTTTTCTCTTGAGAATGAGTCAAATTTCACATTTTCTTGGCTTTTCATTTGTTTGGTGCTTTTGGACTGTTTTGACAGGATAGTGTAATTATTATGTTGTGAAAACTTTGAGTTCCATTATATTCCTTTATGTAATAGAATATGATGTATTGTATTCCTCCAAAGAGTGTTGGTGTTTTTGTTTCAACAGGTAGCTAGCTTGGTTAGACTCAAATTTCGAATTAGTGGGTGGCAGTTCAAATCTCAATTTAGTTCCTCTAGTCTTACAAACAGGTTACTTTGATTCTGCCCTACGTATTTCATGCATGGCATAGGTCAGTCAGAGACTTGGAAAGAGTTTACATATAGAATATGTGAGCCCCTTTCCTACTACTATTTATTCTAGAATTACCCCTCTCAGTTTCCAGAGTCTGTGGCTTCCTCTGGCTTTGTCCTCTTTTCATTAGCCAGAAAGTTGGCATGCTTTCTGTAGGAACTCAGCTGCCCTGCACCACATCACAACCACAGACCATTTCTCAGGTTAAAGCCACAAAAAAATGAAGAACTCACACTGTGCTACTTCCCTTATCTAAGTTTTTAACTCTGCTCCAAAATCTGCCTGCCTTGGCTTACTCTCCAGAGCCTTCAGATACTTGTTTCTTGCGTTTTATCTGGAGTTTGTATATGTATTTTATCCAGGAGAGGCTCAGTCTGTTAGGTTACTCCACCATACCAGAGGTAGAACGCCCTATTTTTTTTTTTTTTTTTTTTTTTTTTTTACCAAATTTAGTAGTGGGGGGGTTGTATACCAATTTTAGTAACACTAATGTCAATAAGTTGTGATAACCCACTACCAGCAGACCAGCCAAATTTTTAAAAAAGTTTTCTTTAATTAAAAAAATCTTTGCAGGTCTATTCAATTGCCAAGACATAGAATAAATCTAAGTGTTCATTAATGGATGAATGGGTAAAGAAAAGGTGGTACATATGCACAGTGGAATATTATTCAGCCATAAAAAGAATGAAATTCTGTCATTTGCAACAACCTGGATGGAACTGGAGGAAATTATGTTAAATGAAATAAGCCAGGTACAAAAAGACAAATATCTCACATTTTCATTCATATGTGGAGCTAAAAAAAATTGATCTCATGGCGATAGAGAGTAGAATGATGGTTACCAGAGGCTAAGAAGGGTAGTGGGAAGAAGGGATACAAAGGGGTTGATTCATGGGTACAAAAATACAGTTAGTTAGAAGGAATAAGATCTAGTGTTCAGTGACACAATAGGGCAACTATAGTTAACAATAATTTATCATATATTTCAAAATAACTAGAAGAGTGGAATTGTAATGTTCCTAAGACAAAAAAGTGACATATGTTTAAGGTGATGAATATTCCAGTTACCCTGCTTTGATCATTACACATTGTATGCTTGTATCAAAATAGTACATGTACCCTGTGAATATGTACAACTATCATATATCCATGAAAAAATTTTTAAAAATTTTTAAGAAGTCTAAAAAAAACTAACACATATACATAATAGTACATAAAACTATAAACAGATTAAAGTGATGTAAATTGAACAGCTATATAACTGCCATCTCAAGAAAAAGAATATTGTCCGCACTCTAGAAACTGGGAGTTTTTTGGTTTTTGTTTCTTTGGTTTGTTTATATTGCTTATTTGGTTGGTTTTACAAGAATAGGAGGACTTTGGTTATATTTATGGGGTAATGGAGATAACTGATAAATCATTCTTGAAAGAAGGAAGAAATACTAAGGTGTTTGACCTTATTGGTTGACTATTAGGGCTTTGTAAATTAAAACCACAATGAAGTGCAACTAAACTGTCATCAGAGTGGTGAAAATTTAAAACATGAACAACTCAAACTCTCATATACTGCCGGTGGAAGTAGAATGAGTACAACTATTTTGGAAGACTGTTTAGCAGTATCAGCTAAAGCTAAACAAACAAATGGCCCATGCCCTAACAATTTCATTCCTGTAATGTACCTGTTAGAAATGTGTTTATATTACACAAGAAGAGACATAAAAATGTTTATAGTAAAAGTATTTTTAAAGCCAAAATTTGGAAACAACCCAAATGTCCATCAGTAGTAGAATGAACAATTAATTTGTGTTGTATTTATATGATGAAATGGTATATAGGAATGAGTATGAATAAACTGTTACATGCAATATGGAAGACTCTCACAAATGTAATGTTGAATGAAAGAAGCCAGACCTGGAAGGGGGCATGAGGAGGACTTCTAGGTGCTGATAATGTTCTGTTTATCTGGATGATGGTTACACGGATGTTCTCTTTGCAAAAATCCATTGGATATTATGATTTATAGATTTATCTGTATTATACTTTAATGAATAGTTAACTTATTGCTGGAAAAAAGAAAAGCCCTCCCTACTGGTGTTTGTCTTACTCCTTTAGCAACATCTAGCTGTTTAGCTACATTCTCAGCATACCAAAGTACATTTATTTTCCCTATATCTCTACATTTAGGGAGATATCAGATTTCTTATGATTGGAATCTTTGTATGCTACATTTAGTTTCCATGGGTACATTCTATAACTGTCCTAGAGACACTGTATATCTCTGCTGAATTCAAGTTCCATGTCAGAGTTATTTTAAGGTATTATTTGTGTGTTGCTAAAGAGTATTCCAGAATCTTTTATATACAGATAGTTTCAAGTCTTTGCAGAAGGCGGTCGAGAATTACCATGGTATTAATATTACATTTTTTAAAGGAGTAATGCTTTTTAAAGCCACTGGAGAATTTGGAAGTAGCATTGCTAATAAGATTTGGGGGGACATTTGGACCTCATCATAGAAAAAACTTTGATTCAATGACTTCAAGAAATGGGCTCTATTAATTATCTCTCTGTGTATCTAATTATCCCAAAATAAAACAACAAACATTTCTTAATCCACAATTTCTGTGAATCAGGAATTTGGGTATTGCTTAACTGGATTCTCTGACTTAGGGTTCTCACAAAGATGCAACTGAGATGTCAGTTGGGGCTGCTATCTCATCTGATGGCTAGACTTGGAGTATCCACTTCCAAGCTCACTCACCTAATTTTTGTCAGGATTCAGTTCCTTATGGGTTGTTAGGCAGAAGACCTCAATTCCTTACAGGTCATTGGCTGAAAGCCTCCCTCAGTCCTCACATATCGGCCTCTCCATAACGCAGTTTATAACATGGTGCCTTCCATTAGAGCAAGCAAGTGAGAGCAAGAAAGGGTTAGCAAGATGGGAGCCAGAGTATTTTTGTGACATCTGTCATTTTTGTTGTATTCTGTATGTTAGAAGTCAGTTACTAGACTGGGTGTGGTCGCTCACGCCTGTAATCCTAGCACATTGGGAGGCCGAGACCGGCGGATAGTTTGAGCTCAGGAGTTTGAGACCAGCCTGAGCAAGAG